>JAHWFP010125717.1:71059-111813 GCA_023313725.1 Lithobius niger | reverse complement strand
TTATATGTTGAAGGCGTACGGTCGTATCTAGGCGGTTATGGGTTAATCCAAGCTTGAAAATTCGGCTTCCCTGCCGGACTCGTAACTAACTGCGCAAGACCGGAAATGACTGCCATATATAAACGGATCGGGACGGAGCTAATCATCTTTCATCCAACCCAAATGAACCTAGTCCATTGTGGGGAGCCTGGGTGGATAAAAGGTAATGCATATTTTCGTATAGGCAAACAAAAACTAAAATCAACCAAGTGCCCCTGGTACTTTAGTCTTTTTATTGCCACTAATATATCCATTACCTTTTATTTAATTAGCAGACTTCGTCATTCCCGGAGGCGGGCTAGGTTCGGAGTACCCACGTTACGAGCCGGCGGTGCCCACAGAAAAATTTATTCGGAGTGGAACACGCAAACATCCATATCCCATAGACCCGGGATCCTCAGTCCCACGGGTTAACAAACAGGAACAGCTGATGCCAGGGATCGACATGTTCGGTTCAACACTAGGGGGAAAGCAGGAATGCAGATAAAAGTAAAATGCCAATCCTACCTTGGACGGGAAGCAGTCTTGAATCCCTCGATGATCCGATACTGGAACAGTCGACTGATGAACATCGGAGAATCGCTGGAAGAGAACCAGGTTCGTCGCAAGCAGTCGAGAATGGCCTTGTATGTAGAGAAGAACGGAGACCCATAATGCTTGTCGTTAAGCATGACTGGAACCGCGAAAGGTCCTTCGAGCGAGCGGCACAGGAAGAGTCTTGAAAGTAAGCAGGTAGCGGCCCAAGGGTAGGATCAAGCAGATGGTTCATGGTGAACTAAAATCGTGAGGCGGGATGAACAGGTTGGGAGGATCGATGTTAGAACAGGACCAGACAAGTGAGAATGATGGTCGTTGCAGCGGGTAAGGTACGGTGGAAGATAAAAAAGCAAAGTCCAAGCATCGGAGAGCAGGTATAGAGAAATGGGTTTGGATCGGAAGTTATGCGAAGGCTAAAACAGTGGATCGGAAATTCGAGACTGATGATGAAACGCAGTCGAACAGGTGTGGGTCACCGCCGGTCCTGGTCACCGTCCGTGGGGTTTTTTTTTTGGTATTGTTTGATGTTGCCGGATAGTGCAGCAAGAAGGTGGAATGGTTAGTGACAGGAGTTTAGCTGAGTATGCTCCGGACTGTCATAAAATTTGAAAATACGCGAGGGGTAACGGTTCCAACCCTGTGACTGGAATCGGGAACGGAACCCTTGCCGTGCCGGGAAACTAGAAACGAAATGGGAGTGGTTGAAGCAATTTAATGAGGGATGATGCGAAAGCCCAATGCGACACCTTTGGTACGTCGCCGACATGGGGAGCAGGGAAGGGTTCTGATAGACAAATCGGAGTGTCGGACGATTCCAGGGAAGACAGGTACAAAGGTCGGCACATCATCGTACTGCCAAACCGAGTACGACGACAAGGCCTGGTAGGACGGAGAAGCAGCATCACGCGACCATGCCTGTTCGAGGGGGCATGGGTCACCGGAAAGTTCCTGGTCGTCTTCAAGCACCGCAGATGTCATGGTAGTCGGATCGATGGCGGATTGGAGGGAAGGATCAGACGAAACACATGGCTGCAAAGTTGAAGGAACTGGAGAATTACACAGAGCAGAAGACATCAACGTCGAAGGAAGAGGAGGATCGAGCTGGCCCGCAACCCTTGGCGTGGGAGCCTGCGGCAGTGTAAAAAACAAAGCGGCAGTTGCAGACGGTCCTCGTAAGGAGAAGGGAGCAGAGACTGTGCTGCTTTATGAATGGCACGGACAACTGAAGTGGCTGGAGAATCCGACGGGAGCAAAGATCGATGGGGATCGGCACCTGATGACGGCTGGAGCTCCGTGTAGGCATCTGGTCCAGGATTGACTGCAATAAAACAACCGCCACGGCGGGGATGAGGGTAAAGGCGAAACCCTCAGAAGCCTGTGTCAGCGCAGACAGTAATTCATTCGTAAGTGGCGATGCCGGGAACGCAGAAGGGCCAGGGAGTCCGAAACACTGACCAGTTCAGATTGGAAAGTCAGATTCCGATCCTCAGCACCGGAAAGGGAGGATCGAAGAAACACATTCTCCTCACGAAGTGTTGTAAGTTCCGATGCGAAGCACTCCGCCCCCAAGAAAGCACAAATCGAAGATTGAAGTCCACGCTCTCGAGATCCCTGGTGGAAAGCTGTAAACCCCTGGTTAAAGCTGCCCGAATTGCTGAAGCCGGTGGGAATGGGGCAGGCGTGGATGATGGCGGCGTCATGACTTTCTCGATGTCGGAATGGAAAAGGCGATTCCACCGTGGAAGTGATTGTGGCCGATGGCGGGGATTGAGAAACAGTTGGCTGGAGCACAGAATTGGTTACACGAGGCGGTGGAGCATGGTGAAATCTAGGAGGGGCCATTGGATGCCGAACATTTTTGATCTCGACGCCCTGTCAAGGGGGTAAGGCCGGGCGGTGGAATCGAACCCCAGACGTACTTGGGATCGCAATCAGGGCTTAATTTGGGCCGGAACGGTCCGGAACGGCGTTCCGCTTCTTTTTTTGAAGCCGGAACGGCGTTCCGGTTCTTTTAATGGCAACATTTCACCTGTACAGAAAAGTCTCGTCCTTCGGAAATTTTCGCACTTTCAAATTAAACGCAATCCATCCTATAACCAACCTATAATCACCATACCATTTAGTGAATTTGATTTAATTCAACCGCAACCATCGTTTTAATTCAACCGCAACCATCGTAACAAAACTAAATGTTGTTGTTTAAGCAGAATGGGTGAAGTTTTTCTGTGGCTGCGATCCGCTTGGCCCAGTTTTTTCTTGCTCGTCTCGCGTCTCTTGCGCTTCTGCAGCGTATAGCGATCGCGTTGGAGCCGGTGGTGGTGAATTCGTAAAAACAGTTCATAAAACACAACTTTATAATTCGTGATTTTTTTTTATTGGGGGAGGTGGGGGAGGGGAGTCACTCCATCGCGGGGAGGGGCAAGTGGGGACATTATTTTGTTCCCCAAAAATAAATCAAAATAGCAAGAAGTGAAACAAAATAACATATTGTATGAGCTTGAAAATCTTCAAAAAAGGTACCTCCCTGAAGTCAGAATATGTGTTGAAATACGTAAAAACGTTAAAGCTTCCGGGGCTCCGCCCCGGACCCTGCTGGGGAAGCTTACAGCGCTCCCCGGGACCCCCTAGCCGTGAATGGGAAGGGGATGTAAATACCGCTTTCTCCGCAAACAAGTGACAGTTCCGGTACTTTACTAATTAGAAATTAAGCACTGATCGCAATGGAAATTGCAGATCGAGACGAGACCTTGGATGCCGAACCTTGAAAGCGACACTTCTTCTTGGATGATTTCTTCACGGCTGGTAGTTCAGGTTCGGTGGAAGACAATGACTTATAGTCGGATGGTGCCGGGAGTTCTTTAAGTTGTCATTGGCGATCCACATGCCGACGTGAGCTGCGTTGACGTTGCCGAATCTCGGCCCAATCCTTCTCGGACATGGAGACATAAATTCGATACAGAAGATCGTTTCCGTTGTATTGGCGATGGTGCTGGCAGCAGAGGTGTGGGTCAAAATGCTCCCTAGACCCTGTTGCGAATCTAAACAAACACACGGAGTGGAATCAGGAACATTGACGATTCTTGCTGGAATGGGGTCTTCAGACGAGGAGTCTGACGACATTACAGCAGAGTGATGACCGCAAAGAACCGTTAGAATTTGAACGTGCGCGCCGTCGAAGAAGGCGCCCACTGGTGACGGATCGGTGCAACAAGCAAGCAGTCCCAGATGTAGATGAGGCTCGAAGGACGAAGAGCATGGTAACGTTGCTAGCTTGGAACCGTATAGGTGTCGATGAAGAAAGCGCCCTCTGGTGATGGATTGGCCCAATGAGGAGGAGGATCCGGACACAGATGGGGATCGGAAGGCGTTAAATGAGACAACACTGCCAACCGGGTATGTACGGTGTGGGCACCGAAGCCGAGGAAGGGAATCGGTCGTCTTGGAAGCGGCGGTATCGGGATCGGGATCGAGGTCGAAGTAGAAAGCAGGACCGAGGTTTGGGGCGCTGGGAGGAAGAGAAGATGCCTCATGCGCACAGTAAGCTGGATCGGAGAAAACCAGAGCGGTTCCGATGTAGTGGTGGCGAAGTGGCAGGTTGGATGCAGATCATAGTGCAGGGTGGCTAGAGATGAACACCTAGGTACAGCCAGGATCGGGAGAAAGATGTTAACGGGACCGGGAAACTGAACTGGAAATTGGGCCGGATCGCTTCTTCTGAAGGCAAGAGGCCGTCGGATCAGAGCTGTAATCAGTCGAAAGCTTCAACCCGAGGCGGAGAGATAACCGAAACGCCGGGGTTGACATTGACATAGGAACCGCCTAAGGCGAAGTCGACAGATGATCGTGGTAGGTCATAGGGGATAAATCCTCCGTTGCAGGGCTGAAAGCTGGATGACGCTGATGTATCAGAGAACGGGCTGGGATTGCGAGGAGTGGAACGGATTGATGCATGAAGGGGCGTAATCCTCCATATCCGCGGAAAGGGACGTGGGCACAAAGAACAGGTGAATCAGGGCTAAGAAGCAAACAGTCCCAGGATAATGGGTTGCAGTCCGTAGATGCAGAGGAGTGAGGCTCATTACAAAACAATTGTGATGGTGACAGTGGGATCGGAGCCGGATACACTGGAGACGGGGGATCGGAGTCCTCTGTAAGACAGCAACCGAAGGGACTTGCTGATGTGTTGCAAAAATGCCTCTGGAAAGTAGGGAATGGAACCGGTAGACACAAGCCAGTTGGTTGTGAATAACGAGGCAGTGGACTAGGCCTCGATCCTAAGTAAAGACACGTAATATCCGCGAAATTTTTTTAACCATTTCTGCGACAATTTCTGCTGCATGTTGAACCAAACTCCAAAAATTTTTTTAGCATTTCTGCGACGTTATTCCGCGAGCAAAACACTTGCATCATACAGCCTAAGGCCGATAAGAGTTAATTAAGTGATCAAGAGCGCACACATTGTTTTTTCTTTGCACATGAAAGGTTTTTAATGCCACTGTATTGAAAAAAAATCTGTTCATTCATCAGCGTCTTCACCAAACACTTCTTGGAGCTTACAACCATTCGTT
Source organism: Lithobius niger (assembly GCA_023313725.1). Taxonomy (NCBI): domain Eukaryota; kingdom Metazoa; phylum Arthropoda; class Chilopoda; order Lithobiomorpha; family Lithobiidae; genus Lithobius; species Lithobius niger. The sequence goes on along the minus strand of JAHWFP010125717.1, from coordinate 106,669 downwards.
CCATTCATATGCTCCCCTCGAAACGAATTTAAGGGCCTTCAGAGGCATGTCACAACTAAAAATTTGTGGCACATTTTTTATAGGTTTTTTTCTTAGGATCTAAAGAAAAACTTTTATCAGATGCGCAATATTTGCATCTGGCAACCTGAAGTTCGACGACAACGAACCCAGCCCTAACCAAAGTTTCAACTTACAGTACTCGGAATGATAACATCCACTGGATATTCTACCGTCACAGTGCCTGTTATTAATTCCGAAATCATTATGTTATGTTTAAAGTTAGTTTAAAAGTTTAAAATATAGTTTAAAGTTACTTTATTCCGTCAATATTCACAATCGTTTAAAGCTCATTCCCAAAGCTTCGTCTGACGCCATTGTGACCGGCTACCCGCAAAGCAACGCGCTAGTGCTAGCACCAATGGATGCGACCTTCAGTCGCTTCGCGTGACGTCATGTATGAACAGCCGAAGAGTCACGTGCCGCTAACGAACCAATCAGCGCTCGCGATAGCGAAGAGCTTGAACAAAGGCCGTTGAAACAGCACATTTCATTCGAGGAATACAGGCAGTGATGAGGGAGTTGATGACGTCATTTTTCGCATGCTAGAAAATTGGGATTCCCTTCTCACAAATGCGACCAAAATGGCGGCCATACATTCTGTCGTTCCGGAGATATGATCGTTTGAACCAAGGGCTTTTTTCAGCAAACTAACGCAATTTTCACGTCACTTTTTGCGACAATGCCAACAATAACATCGATTACGGTAATAAAAAGATTATATTGAATTACAGTAACCGAAAATACACATTCCAAAATACCTAATTCAATCGGAATTACACCTCCGATGTAGGCACGGTTTCGATTTCCATTCTTGATCGCAAGTTGAGGCAGAAGTTTCGATGCTCGTTGGGAATGTCTGTTTGAGGGCAATATTTTTTTTAAAAAGCTGATTTCTGCGATTTTCCACGGGTTTTCTTAAGTTCCACGAATTCTGCGACTCATTTTTGGAATCTGCAGACTACCACTAGATCACAACTCAAAGAATTTTTTAATAGGGTTAATTTTTAAAATACCTGCGATGTACGCGAAAAAGATGCGATCGCAGAAAGTACTTGTCTTTAATCCTAAGGGAGTTGTGGTTATAAGTGATGGCAGTATCGGACGACGTAATCGTTGGTGCGGACCGAACCGGCAAAAGTTGCCATAGATCGGGAATTCCTACAGAAGCCTCGAGAAGATATAAGATGGAGGTTGCCAGGGGCGGACGGATCGTCCGCACACCTTGCGAGATCCTGTGTCTTGGATGAGATTGTTGTGAGAGGCGGACCGAGGCTGGTACATCAGGGATGGTGAAGACTAGGGTATCCTCTTGGCCGGGCAGAGGAGAAGGGATTGGATCCCCCTCCCCGGGATTGGAGCACGATCCCACCCCAGGTCAGAGGACCGGTGATTCCATGGGATCGATGATGCTAGAGCTCCTGGGACCACCGACTGGTGCGATTGCCAAGGAAGAAAGATGATGCACTCCATCCCGATCCATTTATATACGGCAGAGTCACGTCCGGTCTTGTGCAGTTAGTTACGAGCCCGGCAGGGAAGCCGAATTTTCAAGCTAGGATTAGTAGAGGGCCATGGGGGAAAAACTGCTAATTAAATAAAAGGTAATGGATTTTTTCGTGGCAATAAAAATGAAAGGTTCATCTTTCAACTTTACTTGTGCTTAGTAAAATTACAAAAAAAATGTTAATGCTATGTTACGTCACAAGAATCACACTAGACTAACCGAGATATTTGGTGAAAACTTACTGAGTGTAATGTATACTGCAATCATCCAAATTCTTCAGAGGCACACAAACACCCTAAGCTACAAATTAGCAAGGTTGGCAAGTTTTTGTCACCAAGTGGTGTAAGGAATTTGCAACATTTTCTTTACGGTACTGGAGCTAGGCTACCTCCAAGCAACAAAACGCCAGATTTTTAAATAAAAACTGCCAACCCTCAACTTGGTGAGGTAGGGTGGCAGGAGAAATTGAACTTTTACACTCATCCTTGTTGAAATCTTTGAAGATCGTCGAGAAAACCCAAGTGGTCTTACTGAAGGCCTGAAATCTTCAATTTCGAATTTATTTATTTTTCAACAAATACCAAAATGTAAACAGCGCTGCCGCGAAAAATTGTAACGCACATTGTTGTAGTTCGGCAGAAAGCCACGCAGATTATGTTACCTACACGTTTCATAATTGTTTAAAGTCCTGTGTTTGAGCTCCCATTCAAGGAGGCAGCCATGACAATTTTGTCTCATTTGAATACTAACAACAAAGCAATTTCCTCATTTGCCGCCAGGGAGTAGTATGTACAAGGGCTTCATTTCAAAAGGCAACAAGATAATAAAAGATAGATAAAACAAAAAAATGAATCCAGTTGGTCGTTACACTAACAGAGGTACTGGAGGTAAGCAACCTTCCAAATAAAACATACAGTTAATTATAGTATGCGAGAGCAGGCAGTGTAGCCAGCAAGTGAAAACCCACCTTTTCCTATTAAGTCTCCATTGTGCAATATCTCTTGGTGACTTGACCCTTATTATGTGACTAAAATATCCAGTAGAGTGAACCTGTAAATATAACCAGAAATTTAAACAAAACAATGGAAAAAAATACTTCGAGTAAATAAGGATTCTACATCTAAATGACACACGATCTCACCTTTAATTTGTGAAATCGCACAGCCTCTGCAGACGCTTTAAACCAACATTCTTTATGAACGAGACACTAAAGAAAATTAAAAAATTTAAATATTAAACGAAAAGAAAATGAAGGGAGTATACAAAGGATGCTACAATGGGACGATAGGTACTTGACAGAATATCTTACCAAACCATCATAAATGTGAACTCTAAGGCTGTAGAGATACAGATGCTATTCAATTTATCGGTATCTGATCGGAAATTAGTACGGCGATACCGATACTGGATCGGATTGGCTGCCACTATTTGTGGTATCGGCATCGGATTGGTATTGACAACTTTCGCTGAAATATCGATGACTTGGGAACCGATTGAGATTACGACATGCGGTTTGGGGCATTTTGCTCGGGAAATTAATGAGTATCTTCCCAGGCATGTTTTAACTGTTGGTCACCGTTTTAATTTTTTTAATTTTAATAACTGTTAATACTTTTGAAGAAAAGTACAACATTAATAAAAAAAAAATCGGGGATTCGATCTTGGATATATCTATCGGTACCGGTAGTTTTTTTTTTTTTTAAACTGGATCGAAATCGGATCGGTAAAGTTGATATCGGTGAAGCTTTAGAAATTGCCAATATCTGTAAATAGCAATTCTTTTACAGATGAAAAGACACAAGGTAACACTTTCACCAAATTTGTCCAATAAAATTCCTGTGGTAATAGTGCAAATTATCGACAGCTATTAGGTTAGGATCTAAAAACGGGGTTTTACCCCTAAAAGTAGTTTTTACTTATCCTAAAATACTTACCTGTATTTTAATGCTTTCCATGTTTGGAAATGCCTTTCATCCCAACCTTTAATTTAAACGCACTCCGGGCACTTGCAATGGCGCTCCCTAGGGTGCATGACCGCCGTTAGGCGGTGCCCCTTTCCCGCTACTCGTCACAGTTTGTCTCACTAATCCTTAAGGACCGTTCGACGCGGGAGGGTTCTTACAAGTAAGTCTAGCTAGGGAGAAAGCGCCTCTACTAACTAGGCGAAGGAGCTTCCTCAGGGTTCAAAGTCGTTACCCTGGAGCCTCGGGGCTGATGTGATGCCACTCGTGACCGGTCACATGCCCACCGGAACACGATAATTTTAAATTGTAAAATTAGTTTTTACTAACCTAAATACTTACTTCAGTAATTATGCTTAAAATCATCATTTTACGCTATCACTGCTCATTTATCAACTAAAAAACTCCCTTTTTTTTAGCTTGTATCCAAACTTTCTCTCCTCTCCCGCTAGGGGCGCTGCTACTCCTAACTAGGAGGCCGCCATCTTGTTTGTTCCCCTTATTACATTTTGAACTCTCCTTTCAGTGAATGCGGGGAGGCGGGCGGGTTCTTACTGAAGTAAGTATTTAGGTTAGTAAAAACTAATTTTACAATTTAAAATTATCGTTTCTTACTACCTGCAAATACTTACTTCAGTAATTATGCTGAATTTGTCATTCAGGCGGTGGGGAAAAACCTCACTGAACCCGGGAGAGCTTGCCTACTACTGTTTTAACATGGAATAAGTCAACTTACCACTTCTACACAGTTGGTCTCGTCTCCTCTTCCAGTTACTTCACTGGCGTGCTTAGTTGACTGGGTGTCCCTAGTCTACACTCGAGGTGACTCCCTCAGTCTGAGTCAGCACTATAGTTCATTCACCAGTGTGTGCCTCCGTCCGGGCGTCCCCAGTCTACACTAAGGGTGACCCCATCCGGTAGTGTTTGATGAAGGTGGTACTGCTATTCCATGAGCACACTGTGATCACCTCATCCCAACGCCCATGATGCGGCTAATGCGCGAAGCTCGTGTGCTCTAACTATAGCGGGGAGATCCCCGTGATCCTGTCCGTTCAAGTATGCTCTTTTAATCACGGCCCAGATCCTAGGCACGCCCTTATCTATAATTTCACCACTGTTTGAGTCCACATCAAAAAACAGTGGAGTTGGCTTGTTATGAAATTGCAGTTCTCCTTCTTATTTTCTGTTTTGGATAGGTAGAACCGCACCGCATAGCTCTTTTCGTGTTTGTCCACACTCTTTTAGAGCCTTAATTCGAACAGGCTTTGATGTCGTTCCCGGTTTGCAATTTTTTGCTCTGACATGGGCCGAAAACGTCAAAAATACCTCCGACCAGTCAGACCAGTCCGACCAGTCTTTGGCAAAACTAATATGACCCTCATCCCTGGTGAAGGCTGCCAACTCACTTTGGCGTGCTGCCGAGGCTAAAGCGACTAGGAATACAGTCTTCTGGGATAGAGATAGAATGGACGCATTTCTAGCTGGCTCATATGGGGCGCCCATTAGACCCCAACGGCAGATTCCATGTGGGGAACAATTTCGTTTGTCTTGGTCTCCCACTTTCAAAGGCTGTCATCTGTTTGGAAACCACCACATTGGAAAACAGTCTTTGGATCCCCAACGCATGTCAACACGAACGATAGCCCTTGGGGACAACCTTTGACAAAAAGCTCTTCAAAGAAAACTGTCAGCATTCGTAGGTCCTGGTTGCATGGGTCGCAGTCCGACTTTACACACCACTCGAACCACTTTTTCCATTTGGCATTGTAGTTACGTTGCGAGGACGCCCTCAAACACTTCGTAATCCTGGATGCCACTTCCGTCTTAAATCCCTCCCTCACCAAATTCTTCCTTAGAGTTTCCACCCTTGAAGATTCAGCATGGAAGGGTTTTGGTGCAGGGTCCTCCCCCGATGCTGGTGATTGGCAAAGGAATGGATCCGTCTTTTCCAGCTCCATCAACTCTGGGAACCATGGAGGCGCTGGCCAACAGGTGACTACTAGGATGAATTTCCCTTTGGCCACTCTCAACTTGTTGATCATTTTCCACAGAAGGTACGCATTTAGACCTTCCCAGCTGATTGACAGTGTGTCAGTTGCCCAGGCCCTCCATCCGGGAACGGGGACACAAAACATGAGAGCTGATTGTTGTAGTGCAAACAGATCCACCTACGGGGTTCCCCACTGACGAAACAGGGCTTCCAACCCTGAGGGTCCAACATCCATTCCGTAGACAGCACCTGTGAACCCCGGGACAACTCTTCCGCCCACACGTTGAGACTTCCTGCTATGTGGCGAGGAACCGGCGAGATTTCGTACCGCATGCAGATCTCGAACAGGCTGGAGGCTTCTTCCATAAGAGATTTCGAAAGTGCGCCTGCACCTTTCTTCACATACGCAACAGCCGTGGCATGATGCCCATTGCCTGACCCCTCAGCCTTAGCTTCCAGGCTGCTCTGAGCTCCAGGACGTTGATGTGCAGGACCTTCTCTTCTTCGCTCCAAATGCCTGATGCAGTTTCCCCGGCAAGGTGAGCACCCCAACCTGACAGGGCGGCGTCTGAAAATAGGAGCAACTCCGGAACGGGCTCGTGAATGGGCACTCCAACTTGAAGGTTTCCCTTCGCCGTCCACCACGACCAGCTCTGCCTCGGGAGGTCTCGTAGCGGAATGATGTCCACCCATCTGTTCCGCGGCTGCCCCGCTGTCTTCTGAACCAGTGGCCGCCAGTGGCCTAAGGGTACACGTCTGGCATTGGAGTCCAAGAGTCCAATGAGCGATGCCAACTCCCTCGCCGTTACCTTGGTCCTTCTGACGAATGTCTTCACCGACGTTCTCGTCTTGACGAACCTCTCCAGTGTTGGTTTTACCAACATTTTTACAGTGTTGATCATTGCACCCAGGAACACAAAACAAGTGCTTGGAACTGGCCTGGACTTCTTGAGGTTTATACCAAGACCCAAATGTGAAAACCAGGAGCTGCACATTTCCCACTGCTGGGTCAAAAGAAAACCGTCCTTGTTTCGAACCAGCCAATCTTCCAAATAGGCGTGAGCTTTGATGTGATGTAGGTGCGGTATGCAAGCACAGGTTTCCGCATCCGGGTAAACACGTATGGAGCCGTCGCTAAGCCGAAGGGAAGAGATTTCCATTGGGACGATTTCCCCCCCCCCGCCACAAGGCGGAACAGATGTCGAGGGGATTGAGGGGAACGTGCAGATACGCATCCTCGAGGTCGATAGAAATGGTATACTCTTCGTGCTGGAGTGAGTCTCGAATTGATTCGATCGATTCCATCTGGAAATGTTCCTTTGCGAGGTGTTGATTGAGTTTCCGAAGATTGAAAGAACTCGGGATCCTCCTTCCGTTCGGAATCGCCCTTGCTGGACTCCAAAAACCTGTACTGCCCCCTTCACAACCAGCAAATTGACTCCCTTGATACGTTCTGGGATTTCGGAACGTCCTACCAGCCAGTCTCTAGTTACAAGCCTGGTGACGAATAGCGGTGTGTATCCCTCCTCCAGAGCTCGGATGACGAAGGGGTCCGACGCAATCCTCTTCCAATGTCCAAGATGTCTGGCAATCCTCCCCCCCCCACCTGACGGTGAATGGGGGGGGGGGCGCCCTGACCATGGCCAGTCACTGACGTGGAGGTCTTTTACCTCTTACCCGGAACGATCCTCGGCCACGCTGGTAACTCTCTGGTCCTTTCCCGCGTGACAAGGAGGGGGGATGGTCACGAAAGGGCGAACGATCCTTTGACTTGTCCGCTGGCTTTTTGCTGCTACTCTTTCCCCCATATGGATCATTCCAATGTCCGGATGCTGGGTGTTGGATCTTTGCATACATAGGCTTGCTTCGATAGCTTCCATGGTTCGTGCTGACCAATGTTTGGGCAGGTCGAACCTTTTCTTTGAGTTCTGGGGCCAATACAAGTAACTGTCCATTAAGCAAGTCTCCAGAACCCTGAACTGGCAAAAGTCTCAACTTGCCCACTACATCCCCCGGGAACCCAGTTGCAGATTCGAGGAAAGACATTGTTCATGAGTAGACGGCATTGCCAACTTAAACTATCTTTGTGGCATGAAGACGCTCGCTTAAGAAGATGCATACATTCCCTAATTGTTTTATTTTCCATGAGCTCCGGGTTGACCAATGCCATCGCCTTCAAAGCTGGAGCTGATGCCGAGTAATAAGCCCTACTTGAGAGCTTGCTCTCAACATGACCTCGTCCTCTTTAATTGCTGAGTAGGAGTTTAAATGAACGAGGGGTGTCTTGAGAACCGAATCCAACTCGATACTACACAGTTCAGTTACGTATTCGGCTTCCTTGTAGGTCCGAAACCCTTCTTATTCGGGGCGCATTTTCCGACCGATTTGAAAAACATATGTGTATGCATCAGTATTTGCAGGTAGTAAGAAACGTGTGTCTTCTTCGGATCATGCGGTGGCAGAGGCTTAGAACATGACAGGTGTGCAACAGACCCAAGTTTTGAACCATAATCCCCTGCACATGCCGCTAACAATGCCCTGGTTCCAAGGCAAACGGGGGGGGGGGTGTGAAAAAAATTGGGCATAGTGGCCCCGTGCGACCGCATATAGCGGCCAATTCCCCAAAGGGGCATATTTTCACCCCCCACTCACCCTACGGACCCAAGGAAGAGAAGATAGTCGAAGGCAAAAGGGGGGAGGGAACCTTCCTAAAGCCCCATTTTACTAACCTCATACCACTGGCAACAAGAACGATGTTTGTACAGGCGACACGATGGCGACACGACACGACACGATGGCGACATGACACGACACGATGGCGACATGACGCGACACCATGGCGACATGACACGACACGACACGACACGACACGATGGCGACACGACACGACACGATGGCGACACGACACGACACGATGGCGACACGACCCGACACTTTTGACGCGAGGGTGTGTCCCATGCCAACCTACAGTCCGGCGACAGACGCATACATCTTGGTCTCAATCCCATGACCTACACCTTTTCCCGGTGATTTACGGCTGGGAAGAGAAAACCATTCACTAGTGTTTTCGTTCCTATTACCTACTCCTTTTCTCGGAGATTTACGGCAGGGACGATATAGCTATTTACCAGCGTTCTCGTTCCTACGACCTACACCTTTTCTCGGTGATTTACGGCTGGGAAGAGATAGCTATTTACTAGTGCTATCGTTCCTATAACCTACTCCTTTTCTCGGAGATTTACGGCAGGAACGATACAGGTGGTTTTTTTTTTTTTTTTTTAAATGGTACTCTTTTAAAAATTAAACGCTCACGCTCTTCTGGTGTTTGACGCCATAACAAACTCATTATGTCCAGTAGTTTCGTAAATTTGTCCTCACAGGACTTTACTACTCCTACAGTTTTGCGTGATTTTTCCTGAAGTGCTCATACGAACCGCTATTTCCCACACCGGGAGCGGCCATTTGAGTACTGTCATTTCCTGACCCGCGATTTTCCTTTCTTCGCCAAGCTCTTCACTACAGCCGCCGGACTTGATCTAGACGCCGTCTTAACATCTCCGACACGTGGCGCCTCCTGACGGCACGGCGCCTGCATAGCTGGCGACTGCATCGCAGACACGACTTGATGTCCGTCACAACAGACACATCGGTTCCTAATATCCAATGATTTTTCTTCTTCTTGGGCTAACAATGGTTGCAACAAGTGAAGCATATCAGCCATTAGGGCGCCGAACTTTTTTTTTTTTTTCCGTAATTCGTTGCTCCACACAAGTGGCTTTCGCATCAAAAATTACGTTGGCTGTGGTCTGCATCAACGCCAGCAACTCTTCATTTGAGAACGGCACCTGTCCTACTCCATCATCAAACAACTTTGCATCATCCCACACCACCACACTTTCGTGAACTTCAGCAAAGTCATTTTCGTTTGTTGACGCCACCTTATTTTCTCCCTCCGGTTGACAAGCTGCAGCCGTTTCGTCATCAACCAAACCTGCCGTTGCTGCCCTGGCCCTTTGATCTGCTTTCTGATCCGATTTCTTCCACGTATGCAAAATGTCCTTCATAGTTGAACGATGATGCAAATCGCACAGTTCACATACTTTGGTGACGAAGTTTCAGGGCCTGCACTCACGGCAAAGAGGTGAAAATCTCTCGACTGTTTCTTGCAGCTACACGCATCAAATTTCTTCGAATTGAGTCTCCCACGTAATAGATCGTTGATTCTTCTATCGTGGTCATAATTCTGCCCAGAAAAGTTGATAACTTTGCTTCCAAACAAGAAAACAAAGGCAGCGATGCCAAACACGTCCTACCCTAACAACGTGCTCAAAATGTGATGAGGGGAACAAACAAGATGGCGGCCTCCTAGTTAGGAGTAGCAGCGCCCCTAGCGGGAGAGGAGAGAAAGTTTGGATACAAGCTAAAAAAAAGGGAGTTTTTTAGTTGATAAATGAGCAGTGATAGCGTAAAATGATGATTTTAAGCATAATTACTGAAGTAAGTATTTGCAGGTAGTAAGAAACTCCCTATCTCGTGCTAACTGTGGGAACACGTGACCACGTGACGTGAGGGTGTCTCCCAACTCGTTCCCCAACTTTCCCAGTTAGTAAAACTCCCTTTTGCTACTTAGGTGTAAATGTAATTTACCACTGTGCCCTGTGATTAATTCAGTTAACGTTTCTTCACTTTATTGTGAGCGTCTTTAAACCGCATTGTTCTGCGTAACAATACCTTTTAACAAGCCTATGGCCGGCCATTAGGCCAAGCATTCTTGAGCAGTCTCTGTTCCACTTACTGATAAATGATTGATTGTTAACAAACACCGCTTTACTCTTTTGTAGTAGTGTCTGCATTGGTAGCCCCTCTCTGTACTAACACTCCAACCTCGTTATTGTGTCTCCTCCCTCCTTTTCACTCTCCCTCCTTGTTATCGTGTATCCTTTTTCTTTTTCCTTCCGACCCTAACAAGTCTTGACGACTGTAGCTGTTATGCTGGACAAATATTTACTAGGCCTAATCGCCATATTGTGTAGGCCTAATTCTACATTGGGAATCTGAAACCCTTTACCCTTCGTCAGCCCTATTCCTTTCGTCAGCCCTATTACGTCATGACAGCAACCTGCGTTAGACTACTGTCCACTACTGTAAGTACACTTACTATGTGACGTTTGTCAAGTAACGTTTTTATCTCGATCCATAAGTCAAGTAGAGGGGAGTGGAGACGCAAAAAGTTGGACTGTCCCCAGGAGTAGAATAAAGACTTGTTCGGACCGCAATCAAGAGTTGGTGTATTTTCAAGTTTTTCAAGTAATATCATCACTACTTAACGTTTAGATCAGGGACCTCTACTTTACTTTCAAGGCGTGTGACCTCTCTACTTTCTTGCCCTCTTTCTGTCTACTGCCGGGATCTACAAACTCTGCCCCAGTACACCCATCTCTATTATAGGGGAGCTTTTACCAACTTTATTGATGCCAGCTAAGCAAGATGGCCGCACGCGATATGTCAGCACGTATGCGGGACAGATTTCTACGGGGTTTGGCTCTCACGTCCGACACTAACGCCATCAATCCACTCCGTCGTGCTGCCGGAGTTCCTAACTGGATTGAGAGGCGAGGATCCGCGCACCCTCACCAGTCTACCCTTAGGTTACACACACCCCGGGTGTCCCATGCCACCTCTTCACCTGAAGATCTCGTACACATGCGCAACACAAACACGCATTTGGGAGTGGCCAGCTAACCCCAACTGTCAAACTAGACAAATTTTCACAATCCACTATGATAAAATGACCCCTCAGTCTTAGCAATGGATTCTGAGGAGTGTCTACCTCCCCCTTATCCTGGGGGCAGGTAGGAGTCCAACACTACCTGAAGGTACCTGAGCCGACCTAATGGTCGGTTAGAGTCCGCATCACGGACTTGACAAGTTGACACACCTTAGTAAGGGTTGCCGCGTCAAGCATATCCCCAAAATAAGCTTATGACGAAAAAGGCACGGTGGTGGCCAAAGTCACAAGGAATACCCGACTGCTCCCAACAAAAACCGCACACTGGTTCGCTGGGTCGAAATGTATCGACAAAAACATGAAACTACGTGGCGAGCGCAAGAATTCGTTTCATAAAATTATTCCCGAAAAGGCAAAAGACCACAGCACAGAGCAAGACACTGCTCACCAACCGGGAACTCACACCGGTTTGATAATACCCAATGATTTTCAAGTCACCTAAGTTAATGATGTACCACTCCCTGCACGCAACATTTCGCTTCGTGTATAAACATCCCCTTAGAGATAATATCTCGCTAGGAAATAGACTGCTCGCCAACACCGCAGCGAGTCGAGGTTTACGTAAGAGCAGCTAATAACTAACACGAATGGTAAGTTACAAGTGCCACGATCGGCGTCTCAAGAATTCATCGCTTACGGATCTTCCAAGAACTTCACACAACAATATAAACGACCGAGAAAATCTCAGATAATTTCGTAAGGCCAACGTACCAACAGTCCAGGGGCAGTAAACACTATTTCCTAAAACACATGTCCACAGGTATTGTACCATGAATGCAGCTGAAGGAGGTCCAAGTAGCCACGAAGACCGACCTTCACAGAAATCAGTTACCACCACTTCACACTAGTCAATGCTACCGTAGTGTCCACCGGCAATGTAACCAGGAATCAGCTATGTCAAAGCACCCAACTGGAGTGTCATCCACATGTGACCGCAAGTGTGAAACCGGGCGGCTCCAACACGTGCTCCCTCGGACGGCTCTCGGCAAGTAATCGACTGTACCGGCCAATATAATGGAGATCAGTGGCTCTAGCGCCACAGGACTCTCGACTGACCTTGCCCAGATTTATTAATCGACTGGAAAGGTAGCCGTGATATGACATCGACTTGCTAAAACAGCTCCTACTCCAAAATGCCAGATCCAATTCAAAGGGTAGATAGAGAGCAGCCGCCACCTCTCCATCCCTGTCACAATGCGATTCGGGAGCAGCCTACTGCGCGTCAAATAGCCCTCGAATCATTGTTACATTTTCCCCGAAATCAAAAAGCCTAATCATTAACCCCATCCTGCGAATCTGAGGCACAAACACGCAATGCTAACTTATGTCAGTTGCCAATCATAACTGCACCCCAGGCATCCATAAGCCGACACAGGTGGTGTCAATTACTATGCTGTAAACCCATGTACTGGTCATGCTGCATTACAGCCACCGATAGGAATTTTACGATAAAATCATGCTACGAACAGGAAACTGTAATTTTCAATCTACGGCCAAAGTCTATACAGCTTAAACTTCCTATAGTAAAGTGATAAAGCGAGTTTCCGGTTGATCCCAACGAGTACAAGAACCTCCATCTCTGGCCTGTCAATATTCAGAACACAGGGAGCCCACTCGGCCACTGGGGACCCATACAAGGTTCGCCAACATTTTAATCTACAAAACTAATTAAAACAGAGTGTGCGATTGCCATAATAATTGTCTCTAAAGACAATTCAGGGTCCAGAATAACTTGATTCAAATCGGCAATTTTTTTAACAATTATACGTCAACCGATTACTTACCTCACCAAAATTTCAATCATGAAAAAGGAAATAGGAAAATATGTGGCGAGTGCAATAATAAAATCTTTTTAAGACGTCTAAAGATAAGAAAATAATGACCAAACTGTGGCAATGTTACACAATACCTCAATCACCAATTAAATTCTCCTTAAGGCAAGTTTATCCCACCTTACTACAAACCCAAAATCCTATCGATCCAATCGCCAAAATATACTTCTTAATGTAGGTTTATCCACGCTCGAAGAGCAGTAGACGCCCTCAACGTAATTGACGGTCAAGGCTACTTACCAAAGCAACCTTAGCCCAAGTTACAACAAGCGAACATCACGCTTTGGCTAAACGTCTATCGATTGCCTAAAATAAATTGAAAGGCTAATCGAAAAATCGGCTGGCCGCAATAAATTCAGTAAGGATGTCCATAGCCTATTGGTTGGTCTTCGGATAAGGCCAAATCGTTTAAGGACGACTGACCTAAAGGAGCCCAAGAAATCACGACCGTGCGACTAACACCCACGTGTGTCAGCGGTCTGGGACCGTGACACTGATGTGCCACAGTGGTCCGCGAACGCTGCCTATGCCACCACACCAAACGCTCGGTAAGTAATCGACTGAACCGGCCCGATTTACTGGCGGTTTGTAAACTTTAACGCTACGGGACCGCTACACTAATCTTGCCCCGATTTGTCCTTTGACGCGGCGAGAACAGCGATAATGTGACTGCGACTGGCACACAGGTAAACCGCAACTACAATCCACCTAGAACAAACTAACGGGCTAGTACGAGAGCTTCTCCCATTTCTCCATTCCTGTCGCATTGTGAATCAGGGGTATTGTGCATCAAGCCAACCCATGAAATCACTACCACAGTTCCCCTGGTGTCAGACAAAACACTACAACACAAGTCGTATCTCTACGATACTCAATTGCAAACCAATTCGCAAAAACCAAACGTCTACTTTTACTGCCAATCCATACACCATGATCACGCCGACTGAAGTGTTAGTTACCCCCCCTCCCCCCTCCCTCATTGCTGAGATAGGTGTTGGTCTGTCTGCACAAACCCCAGTGTCCTACACTGGATGGTTTGTGTCACCTTCAGCGCATCGTCCAGTCACACGCTCCTAATCTTCTGAATGCACCAAAAAATCTCCAACACCCGAAAACCACGTTTCAGGTAAATATCGACTATAGCAGACACCCATACGACCCGGGACATTTGAAATGTACCAGAACGCATTAATGAAATCAAAGAAATAAAAAATAAATTTAAAAATATTTTATTTATTTTAAAATAAGTAAACGCCCCGATATACTGCACGCCCCAGATTTATACTGATGTATCGGGCAACTGGCACAACCAGCACCATTCAAAATTGTAGTTGTACCTATACCGTAATCAAGAATTTTTCCATTTTAATTTATCTCTAATTCTTGCTAAAATACATACCGTACCGAATTCAGTACAATTATTTTCAATTAACCATTCTCATCACACGTTCACGTAGACCTGCAAAAACTTCGCATACCACTGGCTGTCCGCAGACCCTGCCAATGACAGCCAGTGTCCCGAACTGCCTTAGTCCCGGACCGGACCGGACCAGTCCCGGACAGGTAGCTCGGACCGGACTGCTGCAGTCCCGGACTGGTAGTTCGGCAGACTGTCGACTCGGTGTCGCGTCTGCCGACTGTCCCAGTGACATGAGTCCGCCCGTGTCCGCAGAGTCATGGATTCTGGGACTGGGACTGGGCCTGGTATTGGAGAGGACTGCCCCCCCCCCCCCCCCGATGACGGAGTAGCGGTAAGGAGTCCAGCACTAACAGATCTATGCCAGAGAACCGACTAACCGCCCTAAGGGGTGACCCGGGCTAGCTCTAATGGTCGTGGCCAAGTCTGTGTTACCAAATCTGACCCGTTGTTTCCTTAGGTTAGGAAATGAAGCGTCAGTCACATTACCTGTACTTTCCATTACCTGTAATTCCATTTGGCAGCGTGGACTCGAAACCCGGACTGCCTGCGTTTGCATGTCCCATGCAGTCCCCGACTCAATTTGCCTGTCTAAACACTACACACAACGACTCGTCGCCGCAATTATCATCACCACAATTCACAAAGCACGTAAAATGGTACGCCAACGTGCACACCACTATAATGAAACACGGCGCTGTTAAAAACATAAGATGAACGTGGTTACATTTGACGATAAATATCGGCAATGGACGCCGTTCGCGCCTAATTCCTTCGTCCGATTCTGCCGATCCCAGAATCACCAGTTCTTGGCAAAATTGACACTTTAGATCTTCCAACAATTCTACACAATATCCGAAAGGACGGTAATCCTTCATGTCTAGTCTTCTTTCGAATAGCCTTCCATCTTTCCCGAAGCAGGAACAACGATTCCAATCCGCCATTTTAGGCCTATTCGGCTGAGCGAAAAGCGGGAAAGGGGCGCTGCCTAACGGTGGTCACGCGTCCCAAGGAGCGCCATTGCAAGGGCCCGGAGTGCGTTTAAATTAAAGGTTGGGACGAAAGGCATTTCCAAACTTAGAAAGCATTAACATACAGGTAAGTATTTTAGGATAGTAGTAAAATCTGCTGTGTTATTCAGGCAACGAAGCTCAAGAATGCACGCACTTAGTTAAACATGTTGGCCTTAGTGCAAGCATTCTTGAACTTTGTTGCCAGAAAAGACTGAAGATTTTAGAAACTGTAGAAATAAGAGCTGTCGAAAATTCGCACCATTACAACAGCACTTCCGTGTTGTCCAAATTTGTTAAAAGTGTAATCTTGTGTCGTTTCTTCTGATTCCATTACAAAGTAATAATGAGTCGATGGCCTTAAAAATCTTTTACACATACTAACCTTTTAACATTGCAGACAGTCATGAATCGGTAAAATAACATATAAGATAGCAGGTCAGTAGAAGTGGCATACGTGCAGACTCATTAAGCAATACATGACAAATTATTGACATTTTAATTAAGGGAGTACTGATGTTAACATATTTAACTTTTCTTTGTGTTCACATGTTCTACTATTTAAACACTTAGCTGCATTATACTAAAAAAGCTTGCGGCTGTGGTGCATTGTGGCCCTCGTGTAAGTAGGGCATTTTAGTTGGGAGGCAGGGAAAAAAATTCACTGGAAAAAAATAATCCAGAGAAAACAGCACTTCCGTGTTGTCCAAATTGGTTAAAAGTGTAAACTTGTGTCGTTTCTTCTGATTCCATTACAAAGTAATAATGAGTCGATGGCCTTAAAAATCTTTTACACATACTACCCTTTTAACATTGCAGACAGTCATGAACCGGTAAAATAACATATAAGATAGCAGGTCAGCAGAAGTGGCATACGTGCAGACTTATTCAGCAATACATGACAAATTACTGACATTTTAATTAAGGGAGTACTGATGTTAACATAGTTATATTTTCTTTGTGTTCACATGTTCTAATATTTACACACTTAGCTGCATTATACTAAAAAAAGCTTGCAGCTGTGGTGCATTGTGGCCCTCGTGCACGTAGGGCATTTTAGTTGGGGGCAGGGAAAATAATTCACTGGAAAAAATAATCCAGCGAAAACAGCCCCCGCCCCCCCCCCCCCCCGAGAGGAAAAATCATCAGAATAAAAATCGCTGAAAAAAAAAAAGACTGCATGATAAAGTAAGAAAATAATACACAAGATCTAAGAAGATAAAAAACCCTTTCCATACTATGCACTGGCCCCGAGAAATTTTCATTTTAGACAAGGTTTGTTTACGTCATATAGTTAAAAGATTAAATGGTTATAATTTTAGTTTCCACTATCACAAGGCTTGCATCTGGAAAAGAGAGAATTACCGCAGCGGTAGTTAAATTCTGTTTCTATTGCTTAAAGGGCAATTACATCCATTTTGACATGCATGTTTGACTTTTGGGTCACTTAAACACAAGAATTGCGGTAAGAATACGTTACTTACGTCCGATATAACAATTTAATTACTGCATCACCAAAACACGACACGGCGATCGCCATTGTTTTGCTGGAACGCTCAGAAATTAATGCCGACAGATGTCACTTTTCGATTTTGACTCGCAGCCGATTGAGATAGCTGTATTGATTATGAGGAGCTCAAGCGTCTGACGGCCTTAGCTGGCCGGCAGTGTAGTGGCCAGCTAAGGCCGTCAGACGCTTGAGCTCCTCACAGTCAATACAGCTATCTCATCGGCTGCGAGTCGAAATCGAAGAGATCCCTCTGTCGGCATTAATTTCTGCGCGTTCCAGCAAAACAATGGCGACCTCTGTGTCGTGTTTTGGTAATGCAGTAATTAAATTGTTATATCAGACGTACGTAACGTATTCTTACCGCAATTCTTGTGTTTAGTTATTGTGTAAGTGATCCAAAAGTCAAACATGCATGTCAAAATGAATGTAATTGCTCTTTAAAATATATTGCCTGTAAATTTTAGCATTTTTATTCTCAAATGCTTTTCTCCCCAGAGATTAATCTTGAGATAGACTCAGAGGTACCCTCGCAACACAATCTAAATTAGCAAAGGAGTAAGCAGGTGGGTCACCCACCTTCGATCCCAGAAGTGCAACCTTTGAGTAAACTAAATTTGGCAATGACCCGTAAATTTCCTCCATCAACTTGCATTCGATCGCTTACAATGAGCTGTTGCCCGCGCCATCATTCCGACCATCCATCGCGTTATCGACCACTTCTGTAGCACTAGCGTCCTTGACAGACCAAACAACTCGCAGGGCTACCTCACGTATCACATTAGGTACACCAGTCTGGTCCGAAACAGGGGCTATCCCTACCGCAGCATTATGTCGTGTGGTTGCTGACCTTGTTCCAACTGAGTTGCCCGACTGCCTATCATCAACTGGTCTTGAGACACCAGCGACTGACCGACACCCTCTGCTATGTCTGGGAGTAAGGATTGGTTCCATTCTCAACAGAGTCACACGAGTGGACTGGATAGCTGCCCTCTGGAGGTGACTCGAGCTTCTATCTCAGTCATGAAGGAGTCTTATGTTAATACGCAAACGTTTAGGGGAAGAAGCATCATTATCAACCCTTTTACCTGACCACACGCAGTTCGACAAGGGCGGCAACAATGCCACGGTGTACGAGGACTACACCGACGCATTGTTCTCCTCCCTAAGGACATTCGGAACCGACTCACTGATCACTAACGAGCCCTCGTGGGTGTGACAGTGCGTGATCTTGAAGCAATACTCGAACGGAATTGCTGCCTAAATGAATCTGCAGGTTAAAAAACGTCTCAAAAAAGTCGATAGTAGCTGAAAATGAATTTTAAGCGAAAGGCTGGCTTGCAGTTTATCGAATTGTTCCGCAACGCACTGCGACACGACCTATACCACATCGGGAACCAAACCTACAACCTGCGGCCTGGGAATCGAATACCTTGCTAAACACTAGTTTTGCAACTACCTTAATTTATGATTGCACTTTTTGCACCTTTTATTAATGTCAACATGTTTAAGTGGAATTTCTGAAAAGAATCCGTCATAACGGATGCTTCATCGTTCTTTCACTTGGCCGTCGATTATTGGATTTTCATCCAATTCTACTATTGACAGCAATGTGTTCTTTTCATTCTATTTGTTCCTATCCGAGCACTGACGCCTTTGACGTAGTGTGGAATGGTGTTCAATGGAACTAAGAATATGTTGCTTTCATGTTGTCACGTGTTGACCCACTATTTTCAGTTTTAAGGCCCATGTGTCTTTGATGCTTTTCCATCTGTCCTTACGAGGTGCGTTTCAGTAATCTAAACGTGCCACTAATTCTTCGCCTAGTGGCGTCCTTCTGTTCTTTGCGTGTGAAACTGTAAGTGCTTTAAACTCAGAAGCCAGAAACCTGTTTGGTACGTAAACTTCCTGAGCATGGAAGGAAAATTATTTTGCTGTTCACTGTGATGTGCAAACATATGTCCTTTGTGGATCGTAAACTACTGTGGCTACTTTCACTTGTGCAAAGAAATTTTTGTTGGCCACTGTGTTTTACAAAATCACTGTGACGGCCTTTAAACTGTTTACTGTGTAGAACAAACTTTCCTTGAGTGCAACTTTTCTCCCTACAATGTTGAGAGAGAAGCCGAGTGGTTGCAGTCCACTTTTACTGTCTGCCGCAGTATGTTCCTTCATCGTTCCTCCACCTCTCGAAGCACTGGTGTCTCTAAAGAAGGATGAGAAAAGTTGTCACGGTTTGACAAAGCACATGCAGATACTCATTCATAAATGGTGTTCCTGAACCATGAGCCCAGCAAACCGCTTGGACTCGTAGTTTATGAGCACGTTGGACTAGCTAGTGGGACGTAGATCGCGGGCTCATTTTTTGACTTTGTGAATCCACTTTTCTTCATTTGACTGGCGAAATAGTGAAGAGAAGGGCACATTTCTCTCTCCTGAATCGCTGTTACTTAGGAACATGTGGTTCACCAAACAAGGACGGAGCGTTCTAAAGGAATGATGAGCATTCCTGTCCCTTTGGATGTCGGTGGTCGCGAACCTGAAGGGAGATGAGTTTTGAGATGCGTACCTAGGAACGTGAAGGTGTCGAAGATTTTTTTTTATCTCCGAGAGTTAAAGAAGAATAGAACGTATCCTCTGAAGAAGACATTCTACTCGCATTGTTTTGCAGTAGAGACGTGGAAAACGTTCCGTGTAGCTCTGGTGGATTCGAGAGGGTACGAAAGATGGATTGACAAACCTTCCAGTGCCTCAGTAAACTTCCAACCTGACAGCATGTGTGAATTCTGGACCAACTTTTAAAAGGGCAAGTAATGTCATGAGATTACTTTGCTGTAAATGGTGGCATTGTAACCAGAGGCCTGAGACAATGAGTTCGAGGTTGGACAGTTGATATTATTACATCATGTGATCGAATGTAGAAAAGTCTTCGTGCTAGAGGCCAAACCGATTCAGACATCATGCAATTTAAAACGTTGATTGGGTTTTAAATTTGAGTATTTAAAGTAAAATCGAAGAAATTTAGCATATACTGCAGGTTAGCATTTTGCAGATAGTAAGAAACTACTTTTTTTTTGGTAATTCTGTCATTTTTGTTTAAAAAAAACGTAAATTTGCCGGTCCTCCGGTTCACATTCTGCACGACACTTCCTTCCCGTCTTTGGTATGTCTTTTTGTGAGTAATGACGAACCCCGCCATCTCCCTCAGTAAGACTTGCAGAATTCACTTTGTCACATGGACTGTCAATAAAGTCAGAAGGACGGCACTTGTAGTCTAAATGACTTAAAGCCAACCTTTGCCATGGAAATAAAGTATTTATGTCATAACACAAGCACCGTTTTACAAAAAAAACACTCGCAAATTATATTGAAACAGAAGAGCAATTGGACATGTGCGTCGCACATGGTGTCAAACGAAAAGTATGAAAGCTGACCCATGATGTTTAAAATGTTTAAACTTTAAATTTGTTTAAAATGGGCAGAGAGAGAGCATACTTACACAAAATACCAAATAAAGGTAAACATTTTCAGATCACAGTAAAAATTGTATAATTAACCAAGTATTCTTCTATAATTACCCATTGATGATGCCTTTCATGGGCCGCTAGTTCGTCTTCTCTGCTGTAACCCATGTCACACCGAAAGCAGTAAAATTTTTGATCATCCTCTTCATTTACCTGTGAACAGATAAAAAAAATAATTGTTAGGCCATGCCAAATTAAACACTGGTTTACAGGCGCAAGCAGGTCTTTTAAATTATCGCAGATCAACACTTTTTTATGTTAATCATGGTCCTGCCACAAAAATTCATACTTTTGCCAAATTTTACCCGATTTTGGAACTTCAGTAACAGTATGCACTACGCAGTTTTGACTACCTCGAAATGACCATTTCAGTCGTGCAAATTTCAAGCCTCTAACTCAAACCACTGACAAATTTTTTGGTAAAAAATACAAAATAAAAAAAAACTTGGAAAGGAAATGACATTAACAGCATACGGTAAAACTAAGGATTCTCATTTTTAGTTAACCATGAACACTCCACAGGCTCTGAACAATATATTGAAATGTAGTCTGTTGAATAAAATAAAAATGCCTGGTTGCCTGGTGTTAAAATTTACGAACCCGCACGTAAACCAAACAACTTGATTTGCACGGCCGCACCAGTAATTTGGGATAGAGTATAACCTCAATTGTCTGAATTATTGGGATCACGGGGTAATAACATAATCAACGTCGCGAATAAAAATTATTTTATGTCTCAGGCCAAAACCTTTTTTAAAAGACCAGACAATCAGTAAAATTGCCTAAATTAAATGTCTGCACACTTTCAGAACATAGGCAAACACTTTTGGTAGTGTTGTTGAGGCCCTTCAGAAGGCTAGTAAGGACGTGCCTTGTCCGGGTGGCGAGAGAAGATACACTGCCCTACTAGCACCGGACACGTCTGCAAGGTTGTGCCTGGCTGGAATGGATGAGTCAAGGAAGTATATGAAAGTTCACGAACCATTTTTCGTATCTTGACACAGAACGGTCGTCACAGGCATGGTTGGACTACGAGAACAATGCAGTCAAAAGGAAGGCGTTTAAAAGTGCTCTGCGCTGCTGCAACTGGAGGGAGACTGTGCATCGCAATAATGCCCTTGTGAACAACGCTTTGTAGAATGATTGGTGTGGGTTCCGGTCTGTGATCAATAAGAAAAATAGGCAGGGTTTTGTGACCACTGTTGTTGACGTTTCTTGGAATCTGGGAATCCCTATCCCAGCCAGGAGTAGAAATAGCTATGTTGCCGCGAAAGAAAAAACCGCCACTTTGAAGTTAAATTATCGGGCCGCAAGTACACCAGATGTCGGTGTTTATCTGAAAGCACCAGAAGAGGCAGGTAGCACCGCTACAGAATATTACTAACCTGTGGGCACACAAATTTCGTAGCTTGCTCAGCAGTGAGACTAAGTCGACACAGCGTGATCCCCTGTTCGTCAGGAGGTGGAAGACAGTGGGACATTCAATACCTTCACTGCGAAGGAAGTGGGTGAAGCCTGTCGGAATTTTGGTCTGGGGAAGTCTTGTGGGTCTACTGGACTTAAACGAGAGCACATTAGGTTTGCCTGGGGTGGGATCAATGATCTGCTGGCTAGAGGATTTAGTACTTGTGTGGAGCACTCATGGCTACCGAAAGTGGTAATGATGTCGCTATCTATCCTGTTCCTAAGAACAGGACACAAAACTTGACCAACAGAAACAACTACAGGCCAATTGCGATGGTGAGCATTCTCTCCCTGGCTCTGGAGAAACTCCTCATGATCAGACTTTAACATTTTTTGAAACGTTGTGTGAAAAATATTAATTTGCCCCATGAAGGCCGACTAAAATTTGTTTCTTTTGCCTAGGGTAAATATACCTCTCAATTTTTGCATTGAGTGTCTCGATGCTGCTGCTGGTGCGTAAGATTTCACGGTCTTTCAACCAGCCAGCTCGGCAACCCTAACCGCGCATGCGCGGGCCTCCTTACAAGAATCGCAGCCTCGAGAGTCTATTGTAACGTGTGTTCAATGTAGAATCCAAACTTCAAGTAGTTAAACCTTATTTAATGCGGAATAATCATGACAAGATTTGGGTTACATTATTACGTTCTTTCTCAACACAAGAATCAACGGGAATAGAACACTGGGCTCTGAAGCCCTTGACTTTTATATGCTCCGGTCGGATCCAGAGCTCCACCGGACAACCAATCAATTTTTTTTTTTTTTTGGGGGGGGGGGGGGCGCCCGGGGAAAATTGAGAAGGAATTTAACTGATTGAGAGGAACAGAAAAATTACCTTGTTTTTTGAATCCTGATCAGTCAATGCCGAACCGTTGAGATTCAATTAATGGTGAGGGTTCAGATGATGTCTGGAGTTTTGGTATTGAAGCTAAGAGTCGTCTTCCCTGATGAGGTCAAGTTGGAAATGAATTGTTGTTCGTATGGGATGTTTTGTTGAGCGTTTTTGTTTTGTTGACCGAACTTACTTTATGTAATTGCTTGAGGCTGTGTGGGTGGGTTATTTGAGAAAAATAAAATTGACACTCCCTTTTTATTTTGGGGGGAGGGGGGATTTAATGTTAGGGGGGGGGGAGGATTAGGGTCCTTACAACTTTACTTTTTTTCTTTACTTTCCAGTCCAAGAAAATCGGAGATATAGCAGGCATTATGGGATGAGTTCCGTGAAAGTTTCCCAAAAGGAGAATAGTATGTCAAATTTCGATTTTTTTTTTTTTTTATGGAAGTTGATTAGGTTAAAATTGATTTGGATTTTAGATTTTTGTAGAAAATCTGCCGGCTGGGGCCGAAAGTTGTGTGTTTTATTTTTTAAGTTAAAGAAGAAAAATTACAGTGGTAAGGGGGGGGGGGGGGAGGAGTCTAGAGAAAGGCAAGGCAGATTATGTTGAGGGTTATTTCCGATTACGGATGCCGAAGGAAAAGCCTTTTGCCTTTACCCTGCAGTTGTCACAGGGTAGCTCAAGGGTTCGATGATAGGAAAGTTGAGTGATGCCAGGGTTGATTGGTTCAGTCTTCAGAATTGTCAAATTACGTAGGTCATGAGAGGCACATGAAGTCGTCGCTGCTTGCCAGGCTTCTGTGAGCTTCAGTTGATTTGCAAGGTCGTGCTGGTTGAACGTGGCGCTTGGAGATGGAGGGCCATGTTTGGGCAGGGAAAGAGTCCAGGACGGGCCTAGTGCGGGTCTGGCTGGGAGATTTGAAGCCTTTGAGTGGATCGAGAAAGGGGTTTTGGGGTTGGAAGGACGAATTGTCCCGAGTATATGCTGAAGGCGTGGTGGTGGACGAAAGGTTGGTTTGGTTGATGAATCCAAGGTAAAGTGCCAATTTTGGAAGATCAGGGGAGGATTTTTTCCCGTTGGTAACCTTTTGGAGTTGGATTTCTTTTTCTGAGGGTGCTTTTTAAAAGTGAATTCGCAGAACTTTGAAGAAGTCGGGAGTTTTCCAGTTAGAGGGTGGAAACCTTGGATCTGGGTTCAGAAACTGATTTCTGTGACTGTAAGCTTTCTAAAGTTTCTTGGACTTTGGAAATGTTTTTGGAGAGTTGCAGTTTTTGTTTATTTTTTAATCTGAGTTTGAGATGAAGGGTTCGTCACAAGGATGGAAAATCAATGGGGGGGGGGGGCCCCGCCAAGGAGTGTCGTCCGTGATGACAGATTCAGGAAAAAGGTGCTCGTTGGATTCAGTCACTTCAGGTTCAGGTATGGATGTGTTGATTGGAAAAGTTGGAATGGAAGAAGTGGTTTCGATCGCAACAATGTGGTCCGAGGAGAGGTTAATCGGTTCGTCGGTACCATCGGGATGAATGAAGATGGCCGAGTTGCTTGGGGTGAAGGTGTCCCAAGAAACCTGCAGGTGGGGTTGGAGAGCGGGGTGCGAAGGAAACGAAAGCCAAATGGGGTGGAGGCGTGCAATGACAGCCCGAAGCCAAGCTTTCAGAAAGGTGGGTCAACCCCGGGAACCAATGGGGAGGGAGCCATGATGTCTTCGTGGAGGGCAACCAGCCGGGGTTGGGAGATGCGGTCTAAGGATTGGGGGGGGGGGGAACTCGTCGAAACCACGCTCCGAGGCAAAAGAAGTACAGGTAGGAGGTGAGCTGAAGAGAGGATGAAGTTAGCAGCCTGCAATGTTGATGGAGAAACCAGGTGCGAAGTGGACCGGGGAGGCTTTTGGAAAGGAAACGGCAACAAGGCCAGAGGGCGATGGCCGAAGTGACTGCTAAGGCCGAGCGTGTTAGAAACCGGAAGAGGATGGCGAGATGCGGTTTGGAGCCAAGTGATGCCGTTGAATAACTACTTAAGAGCGAAGAAATCAATTCCTATCAACGATGGGCGATCCGAAGTCCAGGGAGGCGACGGCCAGTGGTCCCTATGGCTGAGAGATGAATTGTTGCCGGAAGGAGTCATCGTCACCGTGCCAATGGGGAAAGAGCAGAAAAGATGCCGAGCTTTTGGAAAGTGAAAGAGGAGGACGCGGCCGAAGGCTGTGAAAAGTCGAGAGCAGCCCGAAGAGCTGGGAGAGGCCGAGTCATCAGCTGAAAGGTGTAACCTGAAGGCGACCCTTTGGAAAGGAGTCAGGGAGGATGTGGCAAGAAGACGCATGTCAGCGAAGGAGCCAAGCAGCCGGTCATGGACATCACCAATAAGAGCACAGGAAGGGGAGCCTACAACACACAACACCCCACGATGCGAGTGGCACGCTAAGAGCAACAACTGCCAGGGTGTACAAGGCTGGAAGATACATGAAGGGAATAGAAGGGTATGTAAGATCGCAGCCAAACAAACAACGCCAAGAACGCTACTGCGACATCCACACACAGGGTTCCGAGCCCCAACGATTTCGAGAAAGAAAAGAATCCCGGAAATCCTAGAATACAACCTACAGAAGACACAAACTCTACAGGATGCGTCAGCACACCCGCAGAAACGAGAACCAAAGATGCCAAAAGAAAGATGGAAAGAACCAGACAAAGACCTGAGAGAGCCACAAGCCATGGTGTCAAAATTCTAAGTCGCCGAGAACCTGCAGACACGCCAGCCACAACCAGAGGGGATCTAAGCCAAAGGTCCCACTGGAACTGAATCCAAGTGAATAAACACCTTGTGAGGCGGAGACAGTCCCAGGAGAGCTCACCCCCCAAATCAGGACATGCTACCAGCCGACGAGAAAACCACTAGGCAGCGCACCCCACACTCAAAGACCAGCCAAAACCGGAGCAAAGGGCGAGAACGAAACTAGGCCACATACAAAGGAAGGAAAGTTTTCCCCCTGAAAGGGGCGAGAAGTCGAAAGTAGGAGTAAAGACATAAGCGCGAAGCGAGAAAAGTAGCCCGACGACATGGCAGCCCAAAAATAACTTTAACAACACCCCGCCAGCAGGATGCAACCCGCACTACTCACCCTGGAACCAAAGAAGGCCCACGCAGAACTGCAAAGCAAGGATGGCAAACTCCAAAAATTTCAAACAAAACCCTGGAAACACAAACGATAGTCACCTAAACGTTCATGATGGACCCTGAAATTGGCTTGTAAGCAGAACATGACCCCAGGGTCCCGAGAAGCACAAAAGGTTCGGAAGGGAGGGTGGTGGTCGTGAACAAAAGCCAACACGATTGAAGTAAAGCCGCAACCCTCGTCTAAGTCAAGTACACGGGTGGGGGAAGACAGACAGGTTGGAACCGAAAAACCAATATCAAAGGGAGGCGCCCAGTCACTCATATGGACAGCCAAAGACCAAACCAAGGGGCCCCACGAACCAGCTTCTCCCAAGGGACATGTGCATTCGCGTGTCCACCCAGCGTTACGGTGATTAACACACATGGAATGTTCGAAGACGACAAAATTGCCGAAGGAGAACCGAAGGAAACTGTTGGAAAAGGGAGATTCCCTCTGCACCCGCAGTGCCTAACCAACCAGTTCGCCCAGAATGAAAACATGCCACAAGTGTTTAAACAATACTTGAGTGTGCTAACTGAATGAGCGAAGCAAACGAAAATCAACGTTTATTAACCAGTGTGCACAAAATACACAAACGGGATACACGCGTATGGTGACAAACATTTGAGACAGCAAACTATCCTCATGTTGCAAACGGTGCGTCATACACCACCCGTGCGCTCAAGATCATGTTAATTTTTTTTATGAAACAACCAGTATAGCTGGGCTGGCAATTCTAGTTATAATACTATAATAATTAAATAGACGGGGCAGTTGGGGAGAGGGGGATGTCTGTGTGTCGAGCATAAATTCTGCCATTTCAAATTAATAATTTAATAATAATCTGTCTCTTCGCATTCTAATTAATAATTATGATTACGCATTAATTAACCCTCCGTTTGGGATGGAGACTTAATCAATTTATACAAAATATTGCCGTTGAGGGAAACAGCGTCGAAGCATTCGGGGACTGCAGTTTCATTGCTCTTCGTTGGAAGTTACGGGTAAAGGGCAAAGTAACGCCACCCGAGCGAAACCGGGTAGTTCTGCTAGTCCCTTAAAAAGGCAAGCCTGCCAACAAATTAAAAAAGTATGGAAGTTTAACGCTTTTCGCATGATTAATTATTTGGTGATGCAATAAGAAAGAAGAAACAAGTCCACATTTACCTTTACAATTACATTACGAAACGTATCACTTTGATCACTCCCGGATGGTGTCACGCCATGAGCAAGATCCCAAAGCGTTTCAAAAATTGATTTCCCTACACTTCGTTTGGCTTCTTCACCCACTGAATGTGATGTGGGCACTGCTTCTGAAAAAATAACAAGCATTAGACAACCTTCTCTTGAAACATTTTCTTTTAGTGACGAGTGGTAGAGCATCTCATCCTGTGTTATAATCTGTCTGTCTGTCCATAGCCCCGATAACTTTTAAAAGAAACTTTATTTACTTTAAACTTATGGCACAATCAATCCTGCA
Organism: Lithobius niger; assembly: GCA_023313725.1. Classification (NCBI taxonomy): domain Eukaryota; kingdom Metazoa; phylum Arthropoda; class Chilopoda; order Lithobiomorpha; family Lithobiidae; genus Lithobius; species Lithobius niger. The sequence continues at coordinate 79,145 of JAHWFP010125717.1, read as the reverse complement.
CTTTATCTATATTTGATGTTACAAATCAGTAAAATTAGTAGTGGTTCCAGAGATTTTGACTCCTAAATGCAATAAAGGACTCTCTACAAACAACAACCTCGTACACCCAAAAAAGGAAAATACCAGGGTGAGGCCTGGTTGATTTTAGTTTTTGTTGCTAAACGAAACTTACATTACCTGCTTTTCCTTACTTAGCATATTCCTTCTTTTGTTAGGCTCAATCTTTGGCATGAAGAAGTTGGCTTCCTTGCCGTGCTCGTAGCTCCTTATTGTGCATGCGCGCAGACCTCTATAAAAACGTCCGAGACGGACCTTGTTTCACCTTTCTTCTTCTCAGATAACCTTGGCGACCAAGAGGGGAGGCCGGACGGGTAGATGGTAATGTAAGTTTTCGTTTAGCAACAAGCACTAAAATTAACCAGTCCCCACCTTGGTATTTTACGTTTTTATTGCATACGAAAACATTCATTAGCTGCTTTACCTTACTTGGCAGACCTCGTCAACATGGCAACGGGGCCAAGGTCAACGATCACCCGTGCTACGAGTCGGCACCCCCAGAATCAACTGACCCTGTGAACCGTACATTACCATTAGCACAGTCCCGACACCGTGAAGCTTTATCCAAAACATAGGCGGGTGTAGAGGCTTGGGGGACCGGAGACCGATACGGTGAAGGTCCAAAGAGAAGACCGAAGGATGCCACTAGGCGTCTTGAGAAGAACAACAACATGAATCATCATGTCAGACCGTGGCCCAATGAAAAGCAGTGATTGACGGTAGGTACTCTTGATGAGGGAGAGGCGTAGTTGCTGAGAACAAAGGGAGCTAATGGATGTATGTACATGTTTTGGATGCAAGGAAAGAAAAGTATAGAAAATAGTTTTAAGTCCCTCAATGAGATGGACAGGACTTGGAGAGTCTAAGGTGTGGAATCTTCAAGACTGGCAGAAGATGTTGTAGTCGGTCAAGGAGAGTGAAGCTTAGAAGAAGAGATCTCGTAAGAGACAATCTAGAGGGACCGTGCAACCGTGGAGTTGGTTGTAAGCCTAAAGTCATAGGTCGACCTATCACTCAGGACCGTTGTGTAGAGTAACCATGATATGTAGAAGGAGATAATGTTGAAGCATACTCCAAGTTGATAAAAGAACATTTTCATGAAGTGTTAGGAAAGTAAGTGAGGAGGACAGTAAGGAACCGGAGCTGTAATGGCGTAGACAGGGGTCAGCAAGAAGTGATGGCAAGGAGTCCGTGGCGTCAGGGATAGTAGGATCCCAGCAGGAACCAGCGTTGATTCGAAGCTGGAGGAAGACCAAAGTGGAATGAGTCCAAAAGAAGACAGTAGTAATATGTTATTGGTTACGCAATGTATACGCAATGGGAACAAGTGAAGGGAGACCATGGGAGTGCTTGTAAGTTGAGAGCGACTCTGTCACCCATAGAAGACGAGCAGCGCATGTTAGAAGGGAAGACGAATCCTGAGAACACTGGAATCAGCATGGTCACACCGTCAGATCACCGGTCGTTACAAGCACTCAGATTGCAGCAGCCAGCCGATGATGAAGTTGCTGTGGACCAGGGACCGAATGATGAGGTCACCAGTTAAAGAGGGACAGGGGATTCCTATGACCCAGATTCTCTTGATGAAGAACGGACCGCTGGCCGAGGCGGCTTGGAACTGGCGGGATCGGAACGAACTATCCGGAGTTTGTATATAAGGATGTAGTCTGCTGTTGCAGACGGTCCACCATAACTGCTGATGTAGCTCAGGACGGATGGCGGCGCTAAGAGCTGACGTGGACGGAGAAAGGGTGTCAAGGACAGAGGACGGTCCAGGAGGGCCCGACTAAGCAGGTGGATTGGCCGGCAATTTATGTTTTGCGAAGATAGTCATGTCGCTGAAAAGCAGTGGCCTCATCCGACTGAATAGCTGAATTGATGCCGGACGCTGTAACTGGTAAAGGCGAGTCGTTTAGGTGCGCTTGGCGTCTGAAAAGATGGAGTTCTTGTCCCGAGCGGAAGGTGTACTAGTAACGGGTGTCGGCGCTCGTCACGCAGACCATAGAGGAAGGTTATGGACTCGGCACTGGTCTGTGAGTGGAATGACGAAGGGACCGTTGTGAGACAGAAAAATCCAGAGCTAGTTCTGCCTGGAAATGTCTTGATTGTAGACAGAAGAAAAAACAATGACAGTCGATTGGCAGTGGTGCGAGGCCTGAGGCAGGACGGGTTGGACAACACAGGTCGGCCCATGCAATGATGTGGAGCCGGTAGAAAAACCTGTCGATGGGGAACTGTCGTCATGGTAAATGAGGTTTAGTAACGACCAGGTGTCATAGCCAGGGACCAGTCCCCGCTTCGGGGACAGTAGACTGAGAGGCAACAGGCAACGTAACAAACCCTGTCCTGCGGATCTGTTGTCGGAGCAGCTGGCTATAGAGTGGAGGCTGGCCGAAGAGGTAGAGCTGTATGTGATGTCCGTGATAGACGAGGGGCCCCTGTCATGCAAGATGAGCCTTGGGGACAGGGGACAGGGCATCTGGCATCGCAACATATGTGGCCTTGTGGGACCGCCGGTCGAAGCGACCGCTGCGTTGTGGACGATCGCATAGACGGTGAAGACAATGTCGCGGAACAAGGACGAGCTGGAAGTAGCAAGTATAGAATGGTCGACTTAGTCCTTCTGGAGATCGTGATTTGGGAGGGGAGGGGGCCTTTGATCGAACGGCATGGTCAAAGGACAGTTATCGGGGTAAGTTATGGTCGGGGGACCAGGAGGGGACAGGGAGACCGGCATCTTTGTCTAGGTTGGGGACGCTCGCGAAAGTATGGTCACCAAGACTGTCTTGACAAAGAGAGGGTTCTTGGTGGTTGACGCCGTTCGGATACAGATGCCAGAAGTGGAGCACATCCCAACTAGAGCCGGTTGGCGTGGTTCTACTGGAAGCACGGCAGACCCTTGCCACCGTCTTTGCGAAAGGAAGGATGGAGGAGATTCAACGGGGGAACACAGGGCGACTGGATCAGTGATGTTGTCCTGTACAGCCTGATGAGGCTCAGCAAGGTCGACCCTAGAAAGAGTGGCAGCCCAACCTAAGGTTCGGTCCGTGCAGGTCAATATATCGTGGTCCACCTGACATCCAAGCAGTCGTCATCACCGTAAGGCGCAAGGCAATGTCGGGTCTGATGGATCCCTTTGAGACCGTGAAGAGAGGCCGGCAGAGTCAGGTCTACGAGGAAAGAAAAGCGAAGCGGTCGCAGTTTGGATGAGTAAAACCACGGTGCGTCAGCATGATGCAGTCGCAGTGAAGAAACCCTGTCACTGCAAAGTGAACAGTCGCACTATAGAAAGATGAGGTGGTGAGCCTAGCGGTGGTGATGTAACAGAGACCGTAAACGGGATAAAGAAGAGGCCAACGGGCCAATGGTCTATGGGCCCCTGGATGGTGGGCGTCTGGACCGTGGACCGGTACACCTGATCCCGTCCTCATACACAGAAAGAAACGTAACTGACAAGGCAGGACACCTCATTACACAGGCCAGTGTGGAGAGGCCAGTGGCTGTACTGCGGGAGGGACAGGCAACCATCAGCAGGTCAGGAAATTGGGCGTCTTGAATGATGAAGAGACACTGGTGGCGGAGCAGGAGGGCTGGTGGCGCAGGCCGGAGCTGGCAAGGTAACTTGCTGCACTTCTGGAAAGGAGACCGGCCGCTGTGGTTGAAGAAGTTCCGACCTGAAAGACAGAGAACCGAGAGTGGCTTGCAGAAAAGGAACTGGGCACGACCTCGGGCCTCGGCCCGATCACCGAGCCTCGGTCGCTTGCGAAAGAACAGAAGATGCAGCGAGGATGGTCCTGGAGCTCAAGTGTCAGTCCTCGAAGACTGGTCCGAGACACCAGGGTAGACAAAAACAACATCCAATGGCTCACTTGACTTGGTTGGAGAGTTGAAGTGCAGTCGAATGATGAACAACAGAACTTGGAGCTATAGCTGCAGTTGACTCGAAGGGAGAAAAAGGGCCACAGGTTTATCTATAAACAGGCGTCGATTGGTGGCGGCGTACTGAGTGCTTAGTAGTGACATTGAGGTCCCATCGGGTATCTCCAATAGGTCCATGGGCTTTGAGGACTGGAAAGGCCCGAGAAGACCCTGGACAGGGATCCATGTTCCCAAAGAAGGTGGACCGATAACGGTCCGCGGAAAAGCAGGGGCACAGGTCCCGATCCTGGGTCCGGGCCTGGGTCCCGGATGCCAACGAAGGAACCGAAGGTGTACCAACATTCGATTGGCGGAGTGTTTCTTAATGACAATGCTGGTGGTGGAAACAGTAGCATCTTCAAAAGGTTAGGTGGACAGCGGATAGTGATCCACAAAATGGGGTCACGGGCCCGGGTGCCGGTCTCCGGTCCTCAAGTCCTGGTCGCCCGGACGCATGATGCCCATTCATGGCAGCATGTAGAAGTTTGGTCGCTCGCACATTCATGCTGTGATGTAGGGACGTTGATGCTTCTTCATAGCAGCAGGTGGACGCTAGGTCGTTTGGACGCACGTGCTGTGGTGCACGGGCGCTGATGTATCTATGTAGCAGCAGGTGGACACTTGGGCGCTCGTGTCGTGGTGCACAGGCGCATTAACACCACGACGTAGGAACGTAGCAAGAAAGGAAACCCCATCCACCCGCGGGACAGGGGACAAGCGAGGCAACGGATCGCGATCCACAAAAGGGATCCCAAGCCCGGCCACCGGTCTCTGGTCCTCGAGCTCCGGATGCACGGTGCACAGTCGTAGTAGCAGGTGGATGCCTGGCCGCTCGGACTCTAGTGTCGTGGTGCACAGGCGCATGAGCACCTGGGCATAGGGTAGATAGGAGAACTGAAAATTCGGTAGTTGGATGCTTGGTCGGCCGGTCGGCCATGTTGCGAACTCGATCGGGGGGGGGGGGGGGGCCGGGGTGCAGGGACGTAGCAGGACCGAAAATTCGGGTCAAGGCATGCCGGCCCAAAAGACCAAGTGAAGGTCTTCGTTGGGGACCGATTGACTGTCACCAAAACGGTCTACCAAACTGTAGAGATGGTCCAAGGGAGAGCTTGAGAAGATAACCACACACGGTGGTGCCCTAGGAAAAAAGATGAAACCAGGTCCGACTCGGACACTTTTATAGAGGCCTGCGAACATGAGCAATAGGTAGCTACAAGCACGGCAGGGAAGCCACCTTCTTCTTCACACTAGGAACTGAAGCCTCACAAAAGGAGGAATATGCTAAGTAAGGAAAAGCAGGTAATGCCATGTTTTTATATCCAATAAAAAAAATATGATTTACCATTCCCCAACCACAAGTAAATCTGTTTTTATACCAGAATACCTTCCCAATAAAATGTTGGATGGTAGAGACTTCGACAAACTGGATGTTGAGCAGTTGCCGTCGTCGCCTCCATGACGATTTGGTGGGATCCATTCGGTTGTTGTGAATCTTCTGAAGTGCGGAGAATGGTCCCAAAAAAAACAAAGCAGCCATTGAGTGGTTGTGTTGCACAGGAAGTGCGAAGAGAAGATGGTCACACATTTCCAGGAGGCAGCCTGAATTATTTTTTCGAAGGGGGACACAGTTGTCGGTGGCCGATTCAGATTTTTCTCAAAAAGAGGCTGGAAACAACATCATTGGCTATCCCCCAGATAGGAAATTGGTCTAGAGTAAGCTGAAAAAAATATGGGTAACTATCGGACAAATCCCTGAATTCCGAAGAAAATCATTTCCAAAACGATCAAGGGAACACATAAGATCATAGTGGAATATTACACCAAAAAAAGACAGTGACAACCAAAAAAAAAAAAAGGGGTGTCAGGGAAATTCAAAACACAGGGACGGCACAAAACCACGTCTTGACGAGAGTGAGTCCTGACAATAAAGATGGCTGCCAATCGGCACTTGCACAGCACTTGAGGTGCCTGGATTCAGCATCATTGAGTGTGCTGGTTGGGAAGAAACAGGATTTTAAACTCTTTCAGGAATTTTCATCATAAACAAATGAAAATGCAAAAATTTAACTGGGAAGGTATTCTGGGATAGAGACTATCATGCTGCAGCCCAAACCAGAAAGCATGGAACAGAAGAAAATATTGTCGGTTAGGTAAGAGTAAACGTAAGCCCAATGCCACTCCTTTTTTCAATTCCCTTCACAAAGAACGAAGACTATTCACGGCAATTTTATAGCCCCCCCAAAAAATTTTTTTACACAATATTATAAAGATAATGCAGTAATAATAATATTCGTTGACGTGAAGAGTCAAACAGTTCATGCAGTCACTGAGAAAGCTAATAACATGATCCAGACTTTAAAACAAAACTATACAATAAATTAAATAGGCTAAAGAGACACCCAGGAAGGTCTAAGTACACTTTTCTTTCTTTAAAATATCCAATAGTGCTCTAGTTGACTCGCTAAAATTGAGTCAGTAAGTTAGTCTGTTTCGGCTTGAAAATGACGATCTGCCAGAATTCTTTACGTTTCAAAACCTGGAAAAGGGCCCCATGAAATTTTTCAGTCTTTGTAGTATTTTTGTACAGCGTAGAAACCCTACACACATAAACACGAAACCATTAAACTATACCTACATTTTGATTGTATTGCAAGAGTGTGTGTAAAAACACTGAAGAATGCAATTTACCTTTCTGGCCTTTACCATCGTCTAATAAATTAAGCGATTTTTGCACCAAACAGTGTTTCGTAAACAGTAAGGCTACACCGATACTGGTTGGGATGCCGATATTTGTGGTATCAGTAACTACTAAGCCTGTACCGAACAAGAATTTTTCAGCCGAACCGAACCAAACCGAACAAACCTTAAATAAGCTGAACACCGAACACTTCCGAACCGAACAAAAATGTACCAAACCAATCTATCTTAAACTAAAATGTAGAAGAACTCAGTTCACAAAGATTCATCCAAGCACAAGCTTCTTATTAATGTAGGTATTTTCACATGGACTTGTAAGTCCATAGATGTTTGAAAATCTGTTTAAACTTAAAAAAATCTCCACTACTTTTACATTTTCTCTTATAACTTCTGAACCGTTAGAGCTAGGAACTTGTGGTTCGGACCAATGGAAAGCTGGCGAAAAAACCTTCAAAATGGTGTATTCAAACATCAAAATCCGTTGATTAGAAGTGAAAATATGTTCGGTTTGGTATTTTGTGTTTGAAAGACCGAACACCGAACCGAACCGAACACCCTCTGTTCGGCCATGTTCGGTTCGGTTTGTTCGGTTCGGTACAGCCTTAGTAACTACTATCGCTGAAATATCCATAACTTGGGAACCGTTAAGAGATTACGACAAGTGGTTTGCGGCATTTTACCGATGTAATCACCAAGTTGCTATGTACTATATTAATACCGTAAGCACTCAAGGATCAGCATCATCACCATCTGCAACAATTAAATTTCAACGTTACAATTAAAAGCAACGTTTTTTTCATTTTTCTTGCACGTGTGATGTTTTTGCTACGATGCGTAACAATTCTTGGTGCACGTATCATGCATATCAGACTTTCGTCTGATATAGTTCATACTTGATGGGTAAAATGACAGACCCCGTGTTTCAGCTAAACCCGTCTGCTTTTAAACCAGTTAAGCAACGTTCTGAATTTTGAGGCCTACAGGCCTCGAAATTGGCAGCTATTAACGATAAAACAGCTTATTTGTTTTGCACATGCAGGCATTCAGAGCTGAGCTGAGATGAATTGTTTCAAAGCAAGCAGCAACAATCATTGCATGCGTGATGTTGATACTCGGTAAATGAACAACAATTAGAATTGCAACAAATAGAACCACAATGGGCAACCTTTTGTGGTGGAATGTGGCATTGTCGGTATTTTGACTTTTGTTGATGAGCAGATTTAACTTGCTGTCTGAATGCTGAATTTCTCAGGGATAGGGTTTGATTTTTAGCCCTCAATCAAACTTCATTGGGACTTTTCCGCGGTTACACCAAAATAGCCGTGGGAATGTCCCGACTTTATCAGCCAGGGAGAGATGAGAAGGGGGAGAAAAGGAGAACGAAGAGCAGGAGGGAGAGAGATCACATTAGTGG
>JAHWFP010125717.1:0-70659 GCA_023313725.1 Lithobius niger | reverse complement strand
AGTGGGGGGGTGGGGGGGTGTTCGGGGGCACGGAAAGGGGCAGAGGTGTGCGGGTGGAGGGGGAGGGGGGGGGGGAGAAATTGACAGCGCTAGCTACTTTCCTATGACGACAAAACAGCGGGAGAAGCTAAGTCTGGGAAATTCAATCGTCGCGCAGCATGCACGGGTCCAGCTAGTCTTTTAAAATGATTGCTATTTAAAATTTTTTATTTTACTAGTTACTGGATTAAAAAAAAAAACTACACCATTGATCAAAAAATTAAATTCGGATATTTGTAATGTACTGGTATCGGTAACATTTTTAAAACTGGATCGGTACAATTGGTACTGGCGCAGCCTTAGCAAATTGTTTAGTTTCTTAACAGATGTGGTGTTTTAGCATACGTATGTGAACAGACCTTTACAATACTGAAAAAGTGTTGAGAGAAACCAACCATCGTATTACTTTGAACGTCCTAAATTCAGAAATCACACAAGGAATGCTTAAATTCAAAAGAGGAAATACATCAACTGTATTCTGCGAATTTTCGATAGGCAAAACTGACGAAAACATGTTACAACTTCAGTCCTCCTATCTTCATCTGGCTCTTAACAAATTGTGCTTACTGCTGTTTACATTTTTGCTCTTGCTCATTCAGTAGCAGACGATGCATAGCCCTCTGCATACGCTGGGTAGCGATGCACTCTCACTATCTTCATGCCACCTTCTCGTAAGACGCATGCCAAACTCATGAACAATCGGGTACTGTATTCCTGGGTTGGATGGGCCTTGGAGATTCATTAAGGGCTTCCATGCTAGATTGATAGTGATTCTAGACTTCTTAAATGCCGAGCTTTCCTGAAATTGGAAACCAAGAGTGGTCGTTTTCTTCCACGCAATTTTGTGGCCCGTATCTATGCAGTGAGATGCGATGCTGTTGGTCTCCACAACCTTTTGTATATCAGTCATATGCTGCTTCATATGTGTGTGCAGCCCTTTTCAATATTCATGTCTTGGCGATACACGCAGCATATCACCCACTGCATGTCATACATACACCCCTTCTGCTGTGTTCTGGACATGCCTAAGCTCATCTTCCATCATCTGTTTTTACTTCTACCTCTGTCATCTCTACCTGGTGTGTAATTGGCTTTCACATGAGGACTGACTACAAATTATTCCCATTCTTAATATAGTAGCGATGGTGAGACAGCCACCGAGTCTGTGTTCATTGTGAAACCGACATGATGCGAGTGGGGCTTACCTATGTCTGGAGCCTGAGTGCGCGAATCCAGAAAGAGTTCAGAAAATGTGGCTTCGAGTCCTATGTTAAAATCCTATGCTGAGTCCTCAACACCTATGGGTGGGCCTCAAAACAGTCGCCACACCCGAAAGTCAACAACACAAACTAAATACACTGGCGTCCCTACCCTAGCAGCAATGCCGCCACACCACGCAGGACGGCCATCACTCATACCCCTGCCTCGGGAACACCACTCTCAGCCACATCGAGGCAGGGCTGCCCTCAGTAGAAGGCGTGACGTGGGACATCTACTGACGAAAGCGTAACATCGGACACTTCATGCTGGGTCTGCTTCAGCAACTTCCGTAAGGAAATTCAGAACATCTGTGCCAGATTGGGTTCCCTAGCAACCAATTCCGGTCTTAATTCTTCCACAAAACGCCCAACTCAGGCTGCCCCGCTTAAATTTATGGATATGTACAAGGACCTGTAGCTGCAACATCGTTCCGTCCACCATAACCTGTGACAGCTGCTCCTGCCACGAACTACTGCAATCAACGGGAACCATGAGGCAAAACTGCAAAGCATACAACATCGGTAAAAACACCCAGAAAAATTCATTGTGGATACTCATCAGTGTGTTATCCACCAACTCAATATTGCAAGACCGAGGCTACAGTATAACGGTTATAAATCCTATCCCACTCAGATTTAGACACCTCATTTTCATTTTTATGCTTACCCAATCAAATTTCACACTTCGTTTCATTCTTCAGGTCACCGTGTAATCACTCCCCTACATCAGCCCAGCAGAAGCTTGAATCAAGCATCGAGTAGGTAGGGATGGGCGATATTACGATATACAGGCCATGAATTATGCTTTCACATTTAACAGATCATGAATTGTGCACATAATGTTGGCTTTCATGCACTTTTCGCGTTTATCTTAGCTTCAAGCTCATTTCGCGTTTCACATCGGAATGCGACACTGTCAATAATTTCGCTAAATATTGACCGATTTTGACATTTAAATACACCATTTTAACAGTTTTTTACCAGCTTTCCAGTAATCCACAAGCCTCAAGCCTCTAGCTTTAACCGCTCCGAAGTCGTTTCTAATAAACCGTGTAACTTACATTTTAAAACAAGTATGGCCTCCAAATGGGTACGAAAAAATTGCTGCTCATTGCTAATTTTAACAGGACTAATGTTACAATATACAGTGCTTGTGTGTTTACTAATTAATATCAACACTTTCACATTTAACAGGTCATGAATTGTGCAGAAAAATGTTGACTTTGATACACTTTTTTTTGGTGTAGCTTATCTGCGAGCATGCTTATATGCGAGACAATACGGCATCCCTATTTCAAATACTCAAAATGTTTGAAAGTGCTTAATTATTTTGAATAATTAAGAATAAGTTTTTTTCATAATTTTGTATTAACACTACACTAACTATGCTTATTAACTACGTACACTTGGAACAGTTTGTAATAGTTCTACACCTAAATGTATATAGTGAATAGGCCTATTGTAGCAGTAGTACTGTTATGACCAATTGATCAAATTAAAACAGCTTGGCAAACAAATTGAGAAATATTGCCATAATCGCAAATATTACATACCAAGGTGCTGCAATAATCGTGTAGCCAAAATTTCATTATCACCGATCCCTACGAGTAGGCACAGACTCGATCCTAACGGTGGCCATCGTTCGTTCCATGCTAGGCGGCTCATTCATTACGTAAGAGCAAGCATCTCAGGGATCTTACTTTGCTGTCGATTAACGTCCGCCAAAAGGAGTGCATTTTCCAAATGGTTCTAGTCAGTCGCATTTGATTTGTCGGACAAGACTACCCGAAAAATCAACCGGAATTGTCTACTTTTTCTTCATACAAGCGCTGCCACGTTTTCCATGGCATGTTGCGGTATGGACCTCGCCATGATCCAGTAAGCCTGCACCTTGCGGTCGCCCCAGGGCAAGATGCAAAGTCATTGCTGACATCAGTCTTCGTAAAAAAAAACTAAACGGAAAGTTAGTGCTGCTATAATAAACAATGTTCGAAAGGATTCGAGTCCCTGTTCGAGCATCATGCTGAAGGCGGATTCTTGGAGGAATTGGTGGTGATGGTTTATTAAATGATGAAAGATGTCTTGCCTGAAAGGCGGCAACTGACGCTCTGCCTTGCAACGCGCTGCTGCTTGGCAACGCTAAACGAACAGGTAACAATGTAGTGCCAGAGGTGCTGTGTGAGGAAGCAACCTTACAGTGTGACGTCAAAACGATACTAGATACAGCTTAGTGGTATGGAATTTTGTTATACCTACAAAACTCAACATTACGAATTAGGGTTGCAGAGAAAATATTTTAATTTAAAGTGGGCAATGGAAGATCAGCAAACAGCATTTACAATGGAAATTTTCAGACATCGTACAAAGTTGAAGAAAATTTTGACGAAAAAGCGAAGAAAAGCCAACGAAAATAACACTAATTCCACCCTTGAAAGCACTTCACTATACTTTCACTAGTTTACTTTAAATTTTCGGAGATTTAACGATCTCTTCCATCCGAAAGAATCACTTAAAAACACTCAACGATACAAACGTCACATGGGAGTAGTAGATTCAAACGTGGCGGTTGTTGGGCGGAACCACTGATCTTCAAAGTAGAGACGCCATTGCTCTTTCAACTTGGTGACAAGCATAGGATGGATCAAGTTGTCGATGTCGTATGTGGAGCCGGTGAGATTCATAAGGGGAATTTGTCTTCGAGAAATTCTCTTGATGGCCAAAGATTCTAGTGCTCTTAGGTGGGCTTCATTCAAGGACAGAACCAAGATACCGCCAAAATCAATCACCAAGAATGAAGCCCACCTAAGAGTGCTAGAATCTTTGGCCATCAAGAGAATTTCTCAGAGACAAATTCCCCTTATGAATCTCACCGGCCCCACATACCACGACATCAACAACCTGATCCATCCAATGCTTACCACGAAGTTGGAAGAGCAATGAGTCTCGACTATAAAGTTCAGTGGTTCCCCCCAACAACCGCTACGTTTGAATCTACTGCTCCCATGTGACGTTTGTATCGTTGAGTGTTTTAGTGATTCTTTTGGAAGAAGGAGATCGTTAAATCTCCGAAAATTTAAAGTCAACTGGCGAAAGTATAGTGAAGTGCTTTCGAGGGTGGAATTAGTGTTATTTTCGTTGGATTTTCTTCGATTTTTTGTCGAAATGTTCTTCGACTTTATAAGATTTAAAGTGCGTTTGGTTGACCATGAATTTCGACAGATTTTCGTTTCTAATGAGCAAAACTTTCATTTCTAATGAGCAAAACTTTCGTTTCTAATAACCAAAATTTGTGGGGGGAAAAGTACTAGACTCTAGAAAAGTAGTCTTGTGTGCTCGTTAAAGGTAACTTGGGAATGCAGGCTGAAATAATGAAGAACCCCTTCTAGTCTAGGAACTTGGCTACCTTTTACAGCAGGGTGATCACAAGATGTCTGATCACAAACAGAGTCGCATAAAGATTCCAAAACTTCCTTGACAGCATGCAGTGCTTCTTTTTCAGGCACATTGCAGCTCATGTTGGATAAATCACCTTCGGTGCAAGATGTAGGGGCTACTAATGCTAGTGATAAATCACCAACATAGTGGAAGAAAAAAATATTACGAATGCAAAATAAAATTACAAAAAAAGCATTAAATTTGTAAGTCTAGTAACTTGGCTACCTTTTCCGACAAGGTGATCATAAGATGTCTGGCCGCAAACAGAGTCGCACAACGAATTCAAAACTTCCTTGACAGCACTAAGTGCTTCACTTTCATCAGCTTCTACGGAAGATGTTGGCGCTAGTAATGGTGGTGATGAATCATCTACATAGAAGAACAAAAAAAACAACATTGGGATTGCAGAATGAAATAAGACTAACACCGTCATTAAGTCTAGCACCTTAGCTACCTCTTCCAGCATGGTGATCATATGATATCGGGCCGCAAACAGAGTCGTATAACAAATTTAAGACTTCCTCGACAGCAACAAGTGCTTCCGACTCAGGCATGTTACTGCTCATGTTGGATGAATCACCTACATAGAAGAAAAAATCAGCATCAGTCTTTTTATCACATGCTTTAATGTAAACAATGAAAAAATTCTGAGATGTTGAATACAGTGATAATTATTACTATTTCAGCATTATTATAAACAAATACTCAGCGAAAGCTTGTTGCTGGAAAACAATGAAGAAGAAAAAAGAAAAAAATTCCTAATGCTGACATTGACAACACAACATTGCAGATAAACATTAAATTAAATCGAACTATAGTAGAACCTCGGCCAATGACTCCGAAGTAATTGGGACCGAGGGATATTCAGATAATCGAATAGTTCGGATATTCTAATTTACATGCAAAACAAAGGCATAATTCTTTACTTGGCTGAGCTTTGGCGTTTATTAATTTTATTTGTACAAGAATACTGAAAGAAAATTATGCGATAAAAGAATTTCAAAAACAAACAAATTAAGCTCAATTCTGAAACCCGTGTCTAAAAAGTAGCAAATTTTAGAATGCTATTCAAGAATGAGGGTTTGGATAAAACAGGTTCACAAAATTGAGGTACTGCATATTTACAGATTTTATTGCGAGAGACAGTGTCAAATGTAATTCAACAGTAGTTTTCAATATTCACTAAAAAAAAAGTTGACATTCTGATTGGTTCAGACTTATTTTCTGGTGAACTCAGGGATTTCTTCGTCGTTAGTAAATGTAAATGTTTAGGAAAATGGTTCTGTACTAGGGTGGTTTTTTTAGGTCAAAATTTATTTGCCAAGAAAATTACAAGGAAGGCATCCTAAAGAACAAAATTCATTGCTTCTGAAGTAATGCCCAATAAACTGAAATAGTTCCCAAAAAACTGACGTTGTACCCACTAAATTTATACAGAGGCTATTGACAGGGATTTTCACGTCACAAACAGGAGATGGATAACTAAATACCGGTAGTTGAAAATTGTGCTCTATAGGAAGAAATGGCTTGTATCGAGTCTAACCAGGCATTACCAATTTCATCAGTGTCCATTTGATCAGTGCCAATTTTGGATGAGTCACTTTCTGCCCATGATGAAGAATCGTCTAGGTAGGGGGGAAAAAAACATTAACAGGCTTTCTTTCGCAAAGCTTTCAATTTTAAACTACACAAAGTATATAAGTGTTCATGGTGAAACTATGTTGCTTTAGGAGTAGCATATATGAAAAATCTTCCGTAACCTGGTAAAGTGGTTACCGGGATGCTTGAGGGACCAGAGGGACGGTCAAGAGAGAAAATTACACATTATAATGTCATAACAATATGGAACTGGAATGTTATGGCTTGGTTACTGGGACACTTTGGGTTGGTTACTGGGACGATTTAGGTTGGTTACTGGGACGTCATGGAACATTTTCCATGCACAAGCAGCAAGAGTCGGGCCACTGAAAGAATGTCTCCGTGCGCGTCGAATATCGCCGGTTTTTGCCTATAGACTACGTGCACCTTGCTGATATGCGAGTTCAATCGAGCCCAGTCATGGCGGCGAGTTCAATACTGTTAGGGAAGCATGGTACAACTTATCACGGTCAAGTTCGGGAGATAGTTTAAAACATTGTAAATTATTTTGAATCTAGGGTGAGTGAACAGTTTAGAACTAACACACAAGCTAGAAAGTGTGCAGAGGCTGCTACGGGCGTGTTGTGAGGTTTTGCTATGCGTCTTATGCAAGGTGCATTAACCCTATAGCATTTCCTGGTTAAGTGATGTACAGACACTGGAAAAAAAAACGGTCGCGTCTATCACCCATTTTGCAGCCCAATTCTTTCGACACGTCAATAAAAAGACGTCCTATTGAAGACATGCATGCAAATAAACAGAGCAGAGCAAACGGCATGCATGCATTAAGGAAGAGCGAACCGCTTAAGAGTCATGTAAGCTTTCAATAAAAATCAATAAACAAATCCCTACTGTTAAGAAACTTGACAGTGGCAAAGGAATGCTTGGGGTTTGCTGGAAAATGGATAGCCCTTCTATTAGAAGTCTTGGTTAATAAAAATGAAATCCATTGTGGTCTTAATTATTATTTGTGTTACTGTCCAGCTGCTGATTGTAATGTTTTACAGGCTAAATTGACAAGTAGGCATCAGGAATGGGAAGGGGAGAGGCATAGCCGAGTTTGCCATTTTTTTTTACGGTTGTAATTGTATTGCAAGGCTGAGAGAATGTGTGCAACGATGCCCATTAAATGACAATTCGTTTTACACATAGGTCTACTTGTTTTAGTAACGGGTATTAACGAATGGCAAGAGTGCACCTTGCAATTAGGGATGTGCAATACCAATTTTTTTGTTTCGATACCGATACTTTTGCGATACCCATACTTTTTAATACTTAACCACTGTCACTTGAATACAAAATCGTGAAACATTTTGAAATACTGAATAGTTTTCCTAATTTTTTTTACGAAAGCTTGTATAACTGTGTTTCGGCTTAATTTAGGAACACTTATAAAGTTGTTTATGACAGCACTTATTTAGAAATACTTTTCCTAATACGTTAAGTTATTTATAGCAGTTTGTAACAAATCTTTAATCTTTAAGAATATTACAAACAAAAACGTCAAGTGTGCCGTAAAAAAGGGGGTTATATGACTGAAGTTTCACTTTACTTGTTAAATTGTACACTACTACACGGATAAAAATTGATGATTTTTCATGGAATAATCAAATGTACAATAGAGAAAATTGCATCTGTTTAAGTGCTGTTGTGCTTTACATTTCAAATATATGATTCGTAAACACAACAACACTTGAACAGATGCAATTTTCTCAATTGTACATTTGATTATTTCCATTAAAAAATCATCAATTTTATCTGTGTACATTTTAACAAGTAAACTGAAACTTCAATTACATAACCCCCTTCTTTACAGCACACGATGTTTTTGTTTGTGATCCGTGTACCTTTTTTACGGCTATGGCGTCGTGCTACAAAGGTTTATGGATGCAGTCGATTGTTGCTGGCCACTTTGAAACAATTGAACTCAGCTCTGAAAGCCTGCATCTACGAAACAAATAAGCCACTCTATCGTTTCTAGCTGCCAAATTAACAACGTAGCTTAGTTTGGTTTAAATCTATACGAGTTTAGCTGAAACACGGATTCTTTCGTTTTTCCCTTTAAAAATCAACTTTTTAGCAAAGACATAACACGTGCAAGAAGAATGGTTCTGGAGTTTGCCGAGTGGCATTGTTCCGTAATTACAATGGTTAAAACAATGTAAAACAATCAAAATGATCGTTCAGGGTTCCGTAACTCCGGGATGGCTCGACCAATCGAAAAAGTTGTCTCTGTGAGGATGAAGGACAGGGAAATTTCTGGCTTAGATCATGTTTCAGATTTTAGGTAGGTGCAGTAGTTTTTTCTGAAACCATGTCACACAACAAGAACAACAACAAGTGAACAGGTTTCAAATTTACGTGTGGCACCCTACTTTTACTCTTGCACGGAATTGCATAAAAGTTGATATAAATATACCTTTCATACCTACTTGGCCAAGTTTGGTAGAAATATATTGAATAAGGACGGAGAAATTAATAGTTTTAGTTTGGCTGGAGAGAGGACTTCGATCATACACAGTATGGCTCTGAAGTCCTGAACCAGGAAGGCCTATATGGTATAGGCCTAAACTTCACCCAGAGGAAAGTCCTGGGTCCTGGTGTCCCATTAGGGGCTTATTTTCCTCATTGTTTGCTGATTTGTACACCTTAGGCCTAATATGGTATAGGCCTATACCATATACCATATCATATACCCATACCATATAGGCCTACCTCGTTCAGGACTTCTGAGCCATACTGTATATACACAGCACTTTCCGATACTGTCCATACTACCGAATTTCAAAACTTTGGGCCCAGTTTAGCTGCTGATTCCGATAGAACTTAAATATCGGTATCGGTATAGAAATTCGATAGTATCGCACATCCCTGCTACATGCACCTGAGACAGGCTAGCGAAATCACGACTTAAACACTCGATGATCACATCAAGTCATTCTCTGAGTGGCCCGAGTCTAGACACGTTACCATTTTCAGCAGGGTCACTGAAGTCAGAATCAGGAGACATCTCGCCAGCAGCAACATCACATAAAGGGTTTAAAACTTCTTTAACAAAACCAACTGCATCCTTTTCATTGATATCATTGCTTGTGAGGGTAGAACTGAACTCTTCAGCAGGGCCACTCGTGTTAGGATCAGGAGACATCTCTGCAACAGCAACATCACATAAAGAGTGCACAACTTCTTTAACACCACAAACTGCATCCTTTTCAATGTCGCTGCTTGTGATGGTAGAACTGGGCTTTTCAGCAAGGCCACACGTGTCTAGATCAGGAGACATCTCTCCAACAGCAAGATCACATAAAGAGTGCAAAACTTCTTTAACAACACTAACTGCATCCTTTTCAATGATGTCACTGCTTGTGACGGTAGAACTAGGCTTTTCATCAGGGCCACTCGTGTCAGGATCAGGAGACATCCCTCCAACAACAAGATCACATAAAGAGTGCATAACTTCTTTAACAGCACAAACTGCATCCATTTCAATATCGCTGCTTGTGAGGGTAGAACTGGGCTTTTCATCAGGGTCACTTATCTCATGACCAGGCAACATCTCACCAGTAGCAAGATCGCATAAAGAGTCTAATAGTTCTTTAACAATACAAACTGCATCTTTTTCAGTGATGTCACTTCTTTTAAGGGTAGAACTGAGCTTTGCATCTTCAGACCTGAAAAAAAAATTTTTGATGAGCTGAGTTGAACTGTTTAACAACGAAAATTTTAACACTGCTTAAAATTAGTTTTTACTTTTCTAAAACACTAACTGAAAATACCGTTACTATGACTACTGTGAAATGCATCGTCTACTCTACCAACATAAAAGGAATTACTTCCTTGCAGAAGATAGTCCTTCTGTCTTGCAAATTTTCAACTGCTTCCAACAGTCTTCTTCAGTTCTCCAAAAGTGGGTTTCTTTCTCTGGTTACATGTCTGCTTTTTGTCGTCTGCTCAGTTTGAATTAGAGTTTGCCGATCACTGTAATCTCCTGCATCCACTAGGCCGATCTTCACCGCTTAGCCTACTGATCCATCAGGCCGCATAACACCTGCCAACTTCCACTTTACGTCACGTTGCTTTCAAGATCTTTTCCAATAAGGTGAGGCACATTCGGGTTAGTTGGGCCTTGGATATTAATTAATGGAATTTGTTTTTTTTCATGAAATTTAATCGTGAATTTCTCATGAACTTCCCTTACGCTTCTTTGGGGTGTGGACTTGTTCTCCCTCTACTACTTGAGTTAGTGACAACCCTAACAAACTCATTTTCGGTTATTGCCTTAAGTTACTCACTGGGGTGGCCCGAGTTATACGACATACCTCTTTTTGTCACCATGGGTTTTTTTATAAGGTTCGTATACCACTCTGCCATTTTCTTGACAATGGCTAACCTCTACATCAAGAAATGGTAGGGTCCTTTTATTCTTTCACTGTCATTGAAATCCCTGGTCTCCAGCTATTCACCTCCGTCAATACTTCTTCCAACTTGCTCCACTTCAGCACCGCAAAGGTATTGCCCACAAACCTCCTCCATATTCTAACATTCAAAACTGCGCCCAATATCATTTCATCCAGATGTTGTAACACCATCTCCGTAATTACTGGCAAGCTAGAATAGCCTATTGCGGCTTCTCTATCTTGCCAATATGTTCTATTCCAAAACTCTAGATAAAGCGACGCTAGCAGGACTTTCAATATAGACCTATCTTTCACAAACTTTACACTCTAGACAGTCCACCTTTTTCTAGATAAGGCCAGTATATCATGTATCAGTCTGTGTCCCAGGCTTGGGAACAACTTACGTCAAATGAGAACATAATCTCATCTTCTCCCACCTACAAAGTTCTTGAATCCTCAATCCGGTCCCTCGTCTTGCTCAGTCTACTGGGTCCTGGAACATACTTTCTTAGCCTCATATTGACTACCCAGTCTTCTTCAGGCTCTTCAAAGGTAAGACTTTCTTCTGTTTACATTCTTCATTGTGAACAGGATCACCATCAGAGTTTGAAATCGCGTAGCCTCCCGGATTTAGAAGGCACTTCGTCACTGCCAAGCCTCACGTCTTCAGTAGGCCGTTCCCACCCTCTCAGTTTCCATTTTGCATCCAGTTGTTTTTGCAGATCGACTCCAATTAGGTTAGACACTTGAGGTGAGGAAGGGCCCTGTATATTCATCCATATTAGCCTTAACCTTTGGTGGAAGTCTCCCAACCAGCTGTTGCAACTTTAGACGTAACTCGGAAGCCAATGTATGCTCATGAAGCAACCTCTCCACATTTGTCACCAAATTCACCCTCACTCAAGTTCAAGGTTGTCTCGTTCTTCCACAGGAATAAACTTAAGATCATGGTTCAGGACGTACATTTCTTCCGTCAAAAGTTCCAAACCTCCCACCACAACATCAGTCACAACGCGACATTTCCAATGCGCCTTTCACAACAATGCACACAACCAGGCCACGTCAGTACACCTCGTCACCATAACCGGGCCCGTTTGGCACCTTCCCCAATTCTCTCAAATCCTTCAAAATCACCGAACTGCTTCCATCAATACAACACGTCACGCGTCATAACCAAACCACTCTGACATTCCGATCCATTCTACCAACAAAGAATTATGGCCACCATCATTAGCATCTACCCAGGCTCCATTTAATATTTTACCCCTCTGGTTAACGTAATTTAACCACAAAAACGTAGCCACGCTACCGCAACCCCAAAACTTTTGCAAGTAACAAGTATACGTTATCTCCATATGAAATAATTAATTAATCAAAGTCAAATTAAAATGCGGCAAGCTTCCGCAGTTAATGCCTCGGATTAACTCAGTCGTATAAGTGAACAATCTGCATTTATTTTCTTCAACAAATGCTTTGCTCACCTGGATGTCGATCTCTGATCGGGTGATCCTCTCTCAACTCTCTCCAACTGCTTACTTGCATGTCCCGCCTGGTGGCGAACTCTCGCACGTGGCGAGTTGCATTCACTGCCCACTGAGAACTCGCCACAAGCACCCCTTCCCCGAAATCAATCTCTGGGCGATGCAAAAGCAGGTACTTACATTAACTTACATTAACAGCAGGACTAAGCAGGGACTAAGCAGGACTTACATTAACATTGAAAATCAAATTGAAATCGAACAAATTGAAAATCGAACAAAAATTTTCAAAAACAGACATAGTCTACGCTTACATCGAAATGTGGTGTTTGAGCTTCTGTTCTTGTAGGCAAAAAATCCACTCCAGCGCGTACTGGTCCAATGAACCTTTGCAGAGACCCACCTCAGAGTACATTTTAAATGCCCTATCGCGAATGACTGCAGGCTACAACGCGTTGTCAACAAAGGTCTGCGGGTTACTAAGCAACGCTGCCCATGTGTAAATTGCAAGCCAAACAGAAATCTTCATTCACCCAATTTCAAAACAAAAAATTATCTCCCACAAAACAATTAACAGAGAAGATAATCACTTAAACATTACGAGTGAACTGAAAAATTTACGAGCGAACAGAGAAATTACGATATAAAATAACACTACCAAGTTCGCTAAAATTCACAACTCGGACTCGTGCTTAGTCCAACAAATTTTCGATACCATCCAGATATCTTCATCAGGCCTTGAGGATTTTTCTGCTTTCTACATCAACATCGTTGTTTACTTCGTTGTTCACTACGTCGTCTGCTTTGCACTGAAATTACGAGCGAACAAAGAAACAATTAAGTCTCGGCGCACATTACTCTAACTTTAAGCTAAACTATCAAAGGATCACAGTGTTTAATAAAAGAACACTGATCAAGTTTATCGCGCGGTACGTGCGCTACAAGGCACCATTCAGACGGTAAGGCCTCCGAGAAAGGAAAAATCGCGATGCTGTCAGATTCTTGTTGGAAGATTCGACACATTCTGTAATGCAGCAGTTTACGAATCTGCCTCCTCGGACAGCTGACCGTAGGCCCGTCTGCTCCTTTGACATACGGAAAGGCAGCTTGTTTCTTCGGAGTAATACTGGTGTGGACAGGTGAGGTAGGCTTATAGAACTGCCCTCCTCTTCGACCTGCTGAGGTGGTAACACATTGAAGTGTCCATCGTCATGTGTACCATTTTTTAAGTGGGAAAGGAGCAGAGAAGTCCTTATTGAAGTAGGCTTGTCTGTTTGCTAGATCGAGAACAAGTCCTGACTTTATCAAGTAATCTTCTCCCAAGATACAATTATCGCTAAGGTCTTCGAAGATCACAAAGTCGATGGTCGTGTGATGTCCATTGATCATGACTGTGAGGGCGACTTCTCCCAGCGGTACCAAGTCCTCTTTTCCGTCCGCAAGTCGAAATTCTGTGAGAATGACGAGCTGCCCCCAGCTCACCATTTCCCACCCAGCTGGCCTTTCCCAACGCTTTCGCGCTCGTGCGGCACAACGCAGTCTCTTCGAGGCTGAGCAACGGTCAAAATGGCCGAGTCAACAAGTATCCCGTTAAGTACTAGCAGTAAAAGTCATGTTTAGCGCTTCGAACCCTGGACTCGTGCTTTGCTTGAGGAAGGCAATCGGGAAACGATCACCCGACCCTTGCAAAGAGTTAGCGCCCGAACAACCCCATCAAATTCCGTCCATACAAGGGTCGGGTTGGCACCCGAACGAATAAGCCTCAACCCGAGCTCCCCAGCATTTTCTCCTGCCTCAGCCGCATCTTCATTGCCAGCTTCAGTCGCCCAAGCCCATTCTTTAGAAAACGAAGCACCGCAAGATCAAGCAACCGCCCTGCACGCCAACAGTAGACCAAACAGTCCGAGTCTTTGGCACAGACGGGCCACCTGCTACAATTGTGACGAAGTTGGACATATCGCAAGATTCTGCACTATGCTAAGAAGACCAAGGAGAAAACACGACAGGAAGCGGCACAGCAAACCCTCCACCTGGGTCCTCCGGAAAACATGCCATCAATTGTACGATGATGCAGTGACATGATTTTCACCCGACCCTTGCAATTCGTCGCCTTTGTAGGGTCGCATGGCCTCATTCGGTGCAATGACATGAACCAAGATTCTGACAAACCATTGCGTTTAGCACCTGAATCTAGACAGCAGGCGAAAGTCGAGACTTTAATCATTGCATCAATGTAAGACAAACCATTCCCAGTTGCCGCCTTGCGAGCTGGAAGCTCATCATCTTTTGAAGGGCAATCACGTTGAATGTGACCCACTAAGTTACAATTTCTGAAAATCTTATCCCGTACCCAAACTTCATGAGGTAACCAACTCTTCCTCTTTGACTTAGGTTTAAAGTCCTCAGACAAAAAAGAGAAAAGCCCAGAATTCTAGACTATCCGAAATGCCCTCAGAATGCGACTTATCCTGAATACATGTGTTTGGTTTAGCACTCTCACCAGAAGTGACCCGAGTTCCTTCCTGAGACTGAACCTTACCTGCAGCAATTTGAGACAGTCCAACTGGAGCAGTATCGTTGGCACCAGGTTTTACCCTAGAGTTTAAACTACGATTGGACACAGTCAATCAAGCACTTTGTCGTCGGCTAGTCTGCTCCACTAAGGATAGCAGTGTCTCATTAGAAGAATGTGCATTCTCTAAAGAAGCATGCAAAACACAATTAGACACAGGCAAATTCAATACAGAGTTCGTTGCAGAGTCCACACTCATACTGTGAGTTTGTTTAAAACTACGAGAAATAGTCTTCTTACGCGGAGGAAATCTGTGCCATGAAGGTAGTTTGCGACTCGCGTCCTTCAAGCTCTCAAGTGTTTTCGGGTCTTTACCAGCAACAAAATCATGAATCATGGCCATTGATTCTAAGGCACGGAGGTGTGCCCCCTTGCTGGAATCCGACTTGAGCAAGATTTTAGTCTGCTCCCAGTCAATCTGGTGTTTATATTTCTTGAAATGCATGGCCACTGCATTACTCTTGTCTTCTTCAAGGGTGGCTTTCCAGTGCTCCTTAACTCTAACGCAAATTTGACGTTTTGTCTCTCCAATGTACCTACTTGGGCACCCCCCACATGGGATCCAATAGACTACCCTGGTGGTATTGGGTAGTCTTTAAACATCGAAGTCTGCGTCTTCTTCCACCCCTCCTCTCGTGCTTTCCTGTTTTGGTTGCCGACCTTCATCTTCATTCGTCTCTCGGGCTCTTACCGTCCTTGACCTGGTTTGGTACTGGTGTCGGTGGTGTTGTCTCGCATCTTCCTGCTCTCCAGTGTTATTGGCCCTAAGTTCGCCAGTGGTGGAGTTTGGCTTTTCCTTTTCTTCTTGCTTCAAAATCTTACTTCCAAGCAGTTTTCTGATGTTTTGGGGATTGCGGGAAAAAAAACAGGTTATCCCTACTTTGGCCAGGGCTTTTTTAATCCTTTCTCCTCCCTTCGGAAAATAAGTAACAACCTCAACCGGACTCTCATTGGGTGGGTCTTTCGGCTTCACTTGGCGCAATGGGTCTTTCCAGGTCTTGGCTTTCTGAATAGCTTCATTCACGGCTCTAGCAGGGTACCCAAGGGCTAAATACTTTTCCTTCGCTCTTTCAAACCACCCACTGCCTTCCGTCACTTTCATCAGTCGGCTCCGGATCCTCCTCATTTCTCCATTCATGATCGCCAACAACTGGGATTTGGGGTGTCCTGATGAAAACTCAATTCCCCGGTCCGTTTGAGTTGGTTTTACGTACGGTTCCCAGCATAGCTTGCCCTTCTTCCCTCTGCTTACCACCGTGACAAGGAAGGGGAGCCTACCACTCTCTTCTTTTTCCGATGTAAAGCCAAGATCATCAGTCCAAGAGTTGAGTGTCTTCTCAACTTCTTCTAAATCTTCCTTCTTCTCGGCAGTGAAGGTGTCGTCCACAAATCTCGCCCAGATCTTGATGGATGGATGCTGGCGAACAACTTCTTTGCCGAGGCCTTGAAGGACAATCTCCGCAATCCTAGGTTATGAGGAATACCCCATTGGGGTGCCGGAAACTTGCCAGTAGGTGACCCCTTGGAACTAGACATAGATGTTTGCAAGCAATGCTTTTAGTAGTCGCCGGTCAAGCTGGACTTCCTTTTCCTTGATCTTTTGTCGCCGTGCTGCCTCATCAAATTTTTGCATGATGAGGCGGTGTGACAGGCTTGGGAACAAGGCCGTAATGGTGGCCGTAAAGTTTCCGGCACCCCAATGGGGTATTCCTCATCACCTAGGATTGCGGAGATTGTCCTTCAAGGCCTCGACGAAGAAGTTGTTTGCAAGCATCCATCCATCAAGATCTGGGCGAGATTTGTGGACGACACCTTCACTGCCGGGAAGGAGGAAGATTTAGAAGAAGTTGAGAAGACACTCAACTGTTGGACTGATGATCTTGGCTTTACATCGGAAAAAGAAGAGAGTGGCAGGCTCCCCTTCCTTGTCACGGTGGTAAGCAGAGGGAAGAAGGGCAAGCTATGCTGGGAACCGTACGTAAAACCAACTCAAACGGACCGGGGAATTGAGTTTTCATCAGGACACCCCAAATCCCAGTTGTTGGCGATCATGAATGGAGAAATGAGGAGGATCCGGAGCGACTGATGAAAGTGACGGAAGGCAGTGGGTGGTTTGAAAGAGCGAAGGAAAAGTATTTAGCCCTTGGGTACCCTGCTAGAGCCGTGAATGAAGCTATTCAGAAAGCCAAGACCTGGAAAGACCCGTAGCGCCAAGTGAAGCCGAAAGACCCACGCAATGAGAGTCCGGTTGGGGTTGTTACTTATTTTCCGAAGGGAGGAGAAAGGGTTAAAAAAGCCCTGGCCAAAGTAGGGATAACCTGTTTTTTCCGCAATCTCCAAAACATCAGAAAACTGCTTGGAAGTAAGATTTTGAAGCAAGAAGAAAAGGAAAAGCCAAACTCCACCACTGGCGAACTTAGGGCCAATAACACTGGAGAGCAGGAAGAGGCGGAAGATGCGAGACAACACCACCAACACCAGTACCAAACCAGGTCGAGGACGGTAAGAGCCCGAGAGACGAATGAAGATGAAGATCGGCAACCAAAACAGGAAAGCACGAGAGGAGGGGTGGAAGAAGACGCAGACTTCGATGTTGAAAAGACTACCTAATACCACCAGGGTAGTCTATTGGATCCCATGTGGGGGGTGCCCAAGTAGGTACATTGGAGAGACAAAACGTCAAATTTGCGTTAGAGTTAAGGAGCACTGGAAAGCCACCCTTGAAGAAGACAAGAGTAATGAAGTGGCCATGCACTGCAAGAAATATAAACACCAGATTGACTGGGAGCAGACTAAAATCTTGCTCAAGTCGGATTATAGCAAGGGGGCACACCTCCGTGCCTTAGAATCAATGGCCATTCAGCAGTGTAGAGGCATGTCAATAAAACTACTGAACACACAAGAACCAGCTTATAAAACGATTTGTAACATGGTGACACCTCAATTCAAAACTAGACTGGAAGCAAGCTGGAAGAAATTCCTTCCCGCACCACCAACTACGGAGGAAGAAACAGATGAAGAAACATCGACTTTGAGCAGTGCCAACACCAGCCTGGAATGCTGACTCAAGGCCTACTGTGATGTGAAGAGGAGGGAGTTTTGAATTTGGAAGTTCGTTGGGTTTTTTTAAGGATTGTGAGTGTGTGCCGGTGGCTTAACTGCCAGACGAAGACACCCAGTAAAGGTTGTCGAAAATTCGCAAGTTTCGAGGGGAAAACCTTTAAAGATCTTCGACTTTTGGTTTTGCGTGATCAAAGTGTGAGTATAAGTCATGAAATTGAACCAAAGTAGAAATGCTGAGTCGACCGATTTTTCGGTATTCAAAAATGCGGTGGAATCATGTAAATCGTACTCAATGCCTGAGAAAAAGCTGCAGCCATGGACAATGGTGTAGCTGTTGTGAACAGCCAAAAACTGTTGGCCTCTAATTTGAACTTAGAGGCCCAAATTGCCAAAATTAGTGTTGGCCTCTCTTTTATTATAGAGGCCTATTTGCTGATTAAGAGCTGTTTTTAATGAAGTTAGATCTGTGGCGCTAATTAAAAAAAAAAAATATGCTTAGCGCCACGCAAATGCTGTAATAGCCAATCAAGACGTTTTGTAAAGATCTGTAGTCTTCCTGTAGTAAATTCGTTAATGTCGGACACACGTTAAAAATGGTCTCGCCATAATTTTCCTTCAAATTTTACTTTACACCCAAATCCAGTTGCCACTGCTCCTAAAATAACAACAGATTATGGGCCCAGGACACAATTCAACTACGTTTTTGGAACTCTAAGTTGACTTTCATAGTGAAAAATTCAACGGTCTGGCAGAAGGCTGATCGATCATTTAAACGAAGAAAATGGCGCCGAAGAAATAGGCCTAACGCGCTACCACGCCGCTACTACGCAGTGAGTAAAGCCGACTCGCTAACGAAGATTCCACGTAGTGAGTAAAGCCGACTCGCAAACAAAGCATTTTAAAGAACTTTTAAATGGTTTTTAGACTAAGTACCATAAAAGAACTCTTTAAATAATCAGTGGAAAAACGAAGCCGACAGAAAGTGACGACGTTATTCACTCGTTAATAAACAAAGAACGTAAAAATAACAGTGATCAAAAACTTTCTGAACTTGTGTGTTTTCTATTAGCCAAGGACGACAATATGGCATCCGTAGGAAGTTCTGATGATTTCAACATACCGAAATTAAATGCAGAAATATACCATGCATGGTCGACAAGAGCTAGAGCTGCACTAGTGCAAAGAGGCGTCTGGGAAGCCATTGATCCAGGTTATGGAGCCGCTATGTCTGACAGCGAGCGAAAAGTAAACGACAAAGCGCTGACTTTTCTTTTCCTAGTCGTAGAAGATAGCTATCTTGACGATATCGGCGATTGCAAGCGTGCTAAAGAAGCTAGGGAGAATTTAGACGAAATTCATACCAAATACGGACAGCTCCATATTGTTCAGCGTGAGAATTTTTCACAATAAACATGACAAACGGTGAGAAGAAGACATCGTACTTAGGTTGTATAATGGAAGTACACCGTAAATTAGCAGCCTGTAGTTACGATTTTACAGACAAAGAAATTGCACTTGTCATGCTAATGCGTTTACCCTAGGGATGTGCGATACTCGAAAAATTCGAGCCGAGCCGAGTATGTAACTTGTACTCGAACTCGGCTCGCTGCTCATGTCCATACTCGAAAAATTCGAATCCGGCGAAAATGCGATAACTTCGTCAATTTTTGACCGATTTTGACATTCCAATATACCAAATCGATCGTCTCGATGAGAGCCTTCCAGTGGTCCAAATTAAAAGCCAATAACTGAAACCATTTTCAAGTTATATCCTTAAAACTGGAAAACCATGACCCACACAGTCAACTAAGCACCATCTTTGTTCCTGTTATTTTAACAAATTACAGGGAAACTTGCAAACAAAATATTTCCTTCAAATACTCGAACTCGGCTCGATACTCGATTCTTCTATTGCAAACTCGGCTCGGCTCGACTCGAATTAAAATATTTCTACTCGCACATCCCTAGTTTACCCAAAAGCTACGAAGCACTGATATTAAACTTGGAGTATCAGAAAAGCAATTTGTCAACTAAAACTGTGAAAGCTAAACTACTGCTGGAAGAAAAACGACAAACTAAAGGTGGTAGGCCAAAAGAAGAGCCTGAAGAAGAAAATAAGGCCCTATTCACCAAAACGAAGCAAAATCAAACCAACAAAAAGCAAAATGAATGTCATGACAAGCTAGCGGAAACGAGTTTTTACTAGCCTAAATACTTACCTCAGTAATTACGCTAAAATCACCATTTTATGCTTTCTACTGCTCATTTAAAAAATAAAAATCCCGATTTTTCATTTTCCTCAAAACTTTACTCCTCTCCCGCTAGGGGCGCTGCACCTCCTCTCCCGGTGGGCGCCATCTTGCCTCCTTCCCATCACTATTTGAACTTTCCGGTTCAGTGATAGCGGGGAGGCGGGCGGGTTCTTACTGAAGGTAAGTATTTAGGCTAGTAAAAACTAATTTTACTTGTTAAAATTATCGTTTCTTACTACTTGGAAATACTTACCTTCAGTAATTATGCTGAATTCGTTATTCAGGTGGTGGGGTTTTCTTCCCACTGAACCCTGGAGTATTACCAACAGACAATGCATACATAACTTAACATACTGATTGTAACAAGAAAGATTACCCACCTTATGACTATGGTCTCTTTCTGTTCTTTGCATCTCCAGTATGCGTTACCAGTACTTTGCAATGTCCCCTTCTGGCAACCTCTGTACTGGCAGGGGGGTCGTTCCGAAATGTCCACTCTCTGCTGTCCTTCCATGAACATTTTCTGCCACAGTGGGTGGTGTTGATCTCTCCAGAATGTTCCTATCAACAACCTCTCACTCGACTGCTCTCGTCAAAATGTGGTCAGAATGTTCTGTCACTTTCTACTCAGAACGTCTGACCCGCCACCACATGACTCTTGACGATTTCTTTTCCAGTCTCCCCACAAGTGTCCCGAAGATAGTGGCAAACGAATGTATTTTGGTGTCTCCAAGAACATGCGGCTACCACTTCATTAAGGGGCATCCCGCATCCGTAAGCCCATGACGCTGCTAAAGCACGTAGCTCGTGGGCTCTTACGTCTGGTGGTATATCGGGATGATCCGTCCCATTCTCATACGCCCTCTTTATCACAGCGCAAATCCACTTGCCCATCTTAAGTGGTGAGACCCCGGTGTTCAATGCTTGTCCTGTCTTGCTGTCGACGTCGAGGAACAGAGGAGTATGGGACGTAAGGCTTCCTCCCGCGGTGCCTTCGGATGCCGATGTAGTCTTATCGATATAAAACCTCAGGGCTCGTACAGGACATTGAAGTCTTTCCTCATCCCTGGGGTGCACCAGTTTCCCAAGAGCCTTAATGGTTACTGGTGTCGGCTTGACACTTGCTTTACAGTTCTTAGCCCTGAAGTGAGCGGGGAACGTCAGAGTCACTTCCGTCCACCCTCTTGCAAATCGAATGTGACCGCCGTCCCTGGAGAATGCGGCCATCTCACTTTGCCGTGCAGCCGACGCGAGTGCTACAAGAAAAACAGTCTTTTGCATGAGGAAAAGTAAGGATGATTTCTTCGCCGGCTCGTAAGGTGATTCCATCAAGCTTTGGAGGACCAATGGTAGGTTCCAAGTGGGGAAAAGACGCATTGTCTTTGGTCGCTTGTTATCGAATGACGCCATGAGTTTAGTGAGGACACCGTCTTGAATAGTCTCGAATTAATTCTCCTACAGAAGATAATATGGAATTAATAGAAGATCGGTAACCTTTGATCGCACTCGGTGAATAGTCCTTGCTTGAATAGTTCCTCGAAAAAAGAAGTTAACTTGATCACAGAAGGCTTACAGGGATCGCAGTTGTTTTCCCCGCACCAAACGAACCACTTCTTCCATTTCGCGTTGTAGGCTCGCTGTGACGAATCACGAATACATCCTACAAGTCTACCCGAAACGTCCTTCATGAAACCCCTATTTTCCAAGTTGGTTCTCAAAGTCTCCACCCGTGAAGATGAAGAATAGTGGGGTTTTGATGGACTGTCGTTCCCTGGTGTTGAGTGAGGAGGGTTTGTGACCCTGTAAGCGGGATCGGTTCTTCCTTCCGAATCTCCATGAGTTCCGTAAACCAAGGGGCTGCTGGCCACCATGGAGCAATGAGAATGAATTGCCCTCTCGAATCTCGCAACTTGTTCACAACTTTCTGCAGCAACTTGAAGGGTGGGGGGGGGGGAACAGGTAGGCGTTCATCCCTTCCCAGCTGATGTAAAGTGCATCCGTCGCCCACGCCCTCTCTTCCGGGAATGGGGATACGAAGCAAGGAAGCTGGGAGTTGAGCCTTGTTACAAATAGGTCGATATTGGGTTAACCATAAAGGTGAAACAGCGTCTTGCAAACTGCCGGCTCTAGTTTTCACTCGGTCGACGGAGCTCGGGCATCCCTGGACAACTCGTCCGCCCATACGTTCAGGTTTCCTGCGATGTGGCGAGGAACCAGTACGATGTTGTACGCCAGGCAGGTTTCGAAAATCCTTGTCGTCTCTTCCATGAGCGAACCGGAGTGTGTCCCTCCTCCTTTCCTCACATAGACAATAGCCGTAGCATTGTCGGTCATAATACCTACAATCTGGTTCCGTAGGGTCTCTTTTCAGGACAGAATGGCATAGTGTACTGCACGTAATTCTAACACATTGATGTGAAGGGTTGTTTCCAGTTGACTCCAACTTCCTGATGCCGTTTCTCCCTCGTGGTGGGCTCCCCAACCCGTCTTTGAAGCATCCGTGAAAAGAAGGCTCTTCGGGACAGGCTCGTGAATAGGAACTCCCGAATTGAAGTTCTGTCGACACGCCCACCACATCAGGGACTTGATAGGGAGCTCTATTAGAGGTAGAACATCCGACCAGCTGTTCCTCGTGATCCACGTTGTCTTTCTGAACCAGTGGAGGGGCTTTGCCCTCCACTGTCCTAAGGGTACCAGTCTTGCGCAGGAGTCGATTAACCCGATAATAGATGCCAATTCCTTTGCTGTCGCCGTCTCCTTTTTGCAGAAGGATGTTGCGGACGATCCAGTTTTCAGGATCCTGTCTTGGGACGGTTTGACGTTGAGGAGAAAGGTGTCGAACGTTGCGCCCAGGAACGTAAAATTTGTCGCTGGGGTGAGTCGTGACTTCTTCAGGTTCACCCCTAATCCCAAGTGAGCGAACAGGGAGGTGCACATGCTCAGGTGCCGAATCAGGAGTTCTCTGGACTCGTTCCTCATCAGCCAGTCGTCCAGATAGGCATGAATCTTTATCTGGTGTAAGTGAAGGTGTGCCAACACCGGCTTCATCATCCGGGTGAACACATACGGGGCTGTGGCCAACCCGAACGGCAATGTTGTAAACTGGAACGACTGATTCCCTGCTACCAGCCGAAAAAATTGTTGGATGGTCGACCTGAACGGCGGGATGTAGCCTTCCTCCAAAATGTTGAGAACGAACTGGTCGTCGGTGATCTTGCGCCAGTTCTCTAGGTGATTGGACAATCTGCCCCCCACCTGTCGGTGAATGGGGGGTGTCCTGACCATCCCCAGTCAGTGCCGGGTATAGGGTCTGCGACTACGTCCTCGGGAGAATCCTCTGCTACGTGGGAACCCGCTCGCCCCTCTTCCACGTGGTCCTGAGGGGGGGGGGGGGAGGTCCTGAAAGGGGGACTGCATGCGATTCTTCTCCCCTGACTTCTTCGCCTCGACTTTCCCTGTGTACGGCGTGTTCCACTGTGAAATAGGTCTCTGAAGCCTGTATGCGCCTCTTCCTCTTGGCAGTCCTCGTGCAGACGGGGTACCCGACGAGCCAGGTTTTATCTTCTCCTTTAGTTCAGGGGCTAAGTCCAAAAGCTTGCCATTGAATAATTCTGCAGAACTGTGAATGGGTAAGAGGCGAAGTTTACCCGCCACTTCCGTCGATATTCCACTCGCTGACTCAAGCAACGCATCCCTGGGCCTAAACGCATTATTCATCAAAAGTCTGCTCTGCCATTTTAAACTGTCTTTATGAAAGGACGAAGCTCGCTTTAAGATGTGCATACATTCTCGTATCGTTTCGTTCTCCCGAAGCTCGGGATTCACCAGCGCCAAAGCTTTGAGTACTGCCGTCGAGCTAGAGTAAGCCAGTTCTGCCTGGGAACTTGCACGAACACTGGCTCTTAAAATGACATCGTCTTCCTCGAACTGCGCCCATGGCGTGTGGATGGCAGCTGGGGTCTTAAGGTTGGAGTCAAGTTCCAGACTGCTCATCTCGTGCACGTACTCCGCTTGGGGGTATGTAGTGTATCGACTTTTTCGTGGCGCTCCTTTTCCTGTGGCACGAAAGTAGAATTTTGTCTTTTTGGGTCATGTGGTGGTTCCGGTTTGCCCGCAGACAACGGCTGCTCGTCTTTTCTGTGAGGGTTTCGGCGTTGACGAAACAACACCACTGATTGAGGGAGGTGGGTAGGCTTGGTTGAGACACCACCCTCGTTAGCCAGTGTGTCCAGTGGTGGATCGTCCGGATTGTCGACGACAGGTGGGCATTCCGTATAGAACCATGTCGGGTTCAAATGCTTAAGGGTTGCTTCTGCAAACGTTGCCCACGGGATATAACCCGGTCCTTCGTCAAATGGGTCCTCAATAGATCCTGAACCAGTGTCAACTTCCTCTCTGTCACTCTCAAGGTCATCATCACACGATTGTCGTCTAGCTTGACTGCATTGCAAGCTCTTATCACTGCCCTTTTTTTGGCAACACCGCACTGATACTTCTTTTAGTACCCTTACCTGACGATGGAAGTGCGTCAGACGAGTGGCATTTGACGTGAGAATCCACCCTGACACGTGACGACAAAGACACCGCCGGCGACACCTCCGGAACAGATGGCGACATCCAGGCGACAACATGGCGACTGGCGGCGACCGGTGGCGACCTAGCGGTGACAAGCGGTGGTGGCACGAAGGCGACATTATGCCCTCCGGCGTACTGCATATTTTCGAAAAAGGAACTCATATAAGGTCAATTAAATTTGAGTAGTTACTTTCACTGTCATTTACACCAACCGAATTTTTTGGTTGTTGTCCCTCATTACTGGCACCTGTGCCGACCCGACCGCTGTACTCCTCTTTAGGTGCAGTCGTCCGACTATTTTTCACTTTATCACCTGGGCCTGCTTTTCGCACGTTATCTCCCGTCGGTTTTCCTTTTCTAACCGAGGTCGATTTTCCCTTCCCATCATCTACTCCGTTACTGGGAGATTTACAGTGTGGTGGGGTTTGCTTTCCAGCCGCACATTTGATTCTATTACCAACAGTCTGCCCTACACTCTTTACAGGTGAATTACGGACAGACGCTGGGATTTTTTCATTAACTTGGACAGCCTTTGCGTTTTCGCCAGTTCCGCTCCGTACACGAACTCGTTTTGGCGACACGTTCACGATCGGCGACAGCTCTTTTGACTTCGGCGCGGTTCCGGCCTGCGACACGGCCGCGAAACAGGGCACTCCTTCCCGCAGCACCACCTCGTCGCCGTGGTGTGACACCGTCACGCCCATCGTAGCCAAATCCGACAAGTGAGGTAACAGCGGTACAAACTTTTCACTCACGGTGGGCTATTGCATCCACGGTTTAATATATGCATTAAATCGGCCATAAACGAGCCAAACTTGGCATCCATTCCAGATAACATCTTATTCTCAAGCGCTGTCGCTTTAAGGTCGAACACGGCGCTAGCCACCGCTGTCGCCGTTGCAATTACCGCGTCTTGATTGAGATGAAACGAAGGTTGGGCGGCCGCCCGCACATTTTCATCCGTAGTCATGGCACTAATAGTTTCGGAATATTCGATCACGTTCACAGAACGCTCCCCCGCCTCGTTGACAGCAGTCGGGGTCACAAGGGCATCACTAACCGTTTCAAATTCTTCCACGTTAGGCTCCACTCCTTTGTCCACCGCCATGTTTGCCTCCAGATCCGCTTCGGAAAAAACAAAGGGCAAATCCGGGTCGCCGCTCATAGCCGCCAGCCTATCATCCAAATTTCCTTTCGCTAACTTCGCTTTTTCCTTCGCACGTTGGGCAGCACGTTGGTCTGACTTCTTCCATGTGTGAAGGATGGATTTTATCGTCGACGGATGATGCAGGTCGCACAACTCGCACACTTTCGTAGTAAAATCGCACAAACGGCATTGACGGCACAGTGGATGGAAATCCCTCGATAACTTCGTACAAGTGCACGATGTAAACTTCTTGTCTTTTAAAATCGCACGCAGCTTCGACTCGGACTCGCGCACCGACATAATCTTGCCTATAACTAGTTACAAACTTAACTGAATGTCAAAAACTAAGAGCAAAAGCATCGCACGACCATCTTTGATGGAGTGCTCAAAATAGTGATGGGAAGGAGACGCAAGATGGCGCCCACCAGGAGAGGAGGTGCAGCGCGCCTAGCGGGAGAGGAGTAAAGTTTTGAGGAAAATGAAAAATCGGAATTTTTTTTTTAAATGAGCAGTTGAAAGCATAAAATGGTGATTTTAGCGTAATTACTGAAGGTAAGTATTTGCAGGTAGTAAGAAAGAAGCAATCCGAGAAGAGTGGGAAACGTTATGTCAAATGCTATTGTTGTTCAAAATTAGGTCATATTGCCAAAAATTGCCAGAGAAAAGGACAGTGACGATGGCGACCATTGAGAGAGGACCAAGGTCAATCCAAGAAAAACCTGTTAGCCCACCTGATATTGCACTACGTACCGCAGACGGCGAACGTACTGTAGCTACAGCCTGGTATCTGGACAGCGCAGCGACGGAACACATGTCCTCAAATAAAGACAAGCTTCTGAATTTAGTAAATAAACACTCAGCTGTCAAAGTCGCAAATAAACAAACTATGCAAGTTGTAGGGAAGGGAAATACAGTTTTGCATCTGACGAAAGAAAACTGCTCAGGCAGATACAACATCACGCTTGAGAACGTTCTGTATGTGCTAGACAGAAATTTGCTATCAGTAGGCCGAATCAAAGAACTAGGCTGTGAATTGAAATTCGCACAAGGTAAAGAAGATTTATGGCATCAGCAATTTGGCCACCTACACAAAGCAGCTGTCAAGAGTGTTACTAAGTCAAACGAACTTGAAATAGAACTAACAGAAACAGATGAAAAGTATCACTATGACACTTGTATAAAGGGAAAGTTAGCTCGCAACGCCTATCCCAAGGTCAGTACCAACAAAGCGACGAAGATACGCAAGCTAATACATTCTTATGTAGTAGGCAAGATTTCTCCAACTTCAAATGGCGGAGCAAATTATCTAGTAACTTTTATTGACCACCACACTAGATATGCCAAAGTGTATACTATGAAGACTAAAGACGAGGTCTTAAAAAAATTCCATGAATTTAGACTCGAAGCCATGAAGTCAAGGTGAAAACGCTACGCTCTGACAACGGCAGAGAGTACAAGAGTCGAAAATTTGATGAATATCTAACCGAGCATGGAATAAAAAGACAACTGTACCAGGAAATCCTCAGCAAACTGGAGTGTCCGAGAGATTCAACCGTACATCGTTAGACATGACGAGGTGTCTTTTAATTCACTCAAACTTACCAAAACATCAGTGGGTAGAGGCAGAGAACACAGCCCGTAAACTGAGAAACTTGTGCCCGTCTAAAGCTCTCCAAGGAAAGACTCCATCATCTTTGTGGAATCAAAAAGAAGACAACGTAAGCCACTTAAAAGTTTTTGGATGTCAAGCATGGGCTGTTTTTGGACGTCACATTCTGAAAGGGAAGCTCGATCATCGAGCAGTTGAAACAGTTTTCAATGGTTATCCTGAAGGAGTTAAAGGATATAAGCTGTGGGACTTCAGAGAAGATAAAATCTTTATCAGCCCACAACATCTTCCCGTAGTAAATTCGTTTATGTCGGACGCACGTTAAAAATGGTCTCGCCATAATTTTCCTTCAAATTTTACTTTACACCCAAATCCAGTTGCCACTGCTCCTAAAATAACAGAAACATCATCTGCAGAAGCAACAATAATAGAAGCTTGCGAAGATAGTACTACATTCGGTGTAGTCGTAGTGACAGTTACAGCAGAAGAAACTAAATTCGAGACAGGTAATGTGGTCATGGACGGAGCCACATAGTTACTGGGTACAGTGCTGGCTACATTTACCTGCGACGCGCTAACAATCGGTGTACTAACTGGTGTACTCGCAACATTTCAAGAAGTAACAATCAAGATACTAGGACTAACACTTGTACTAACAGTTGTTTGTGTTATCATAGGTGGAGCCACACACTGGTGTAATACGCCTAATACACTACTAGTAGGAGTATTGTTTGATTAGTGGGACGGGGAACCCATTCGTAACACGGACAAGAAGTGATTCACGAAGGAGAACTTGTTGAAAGCCAAAGTAAAGCTTGCCTATCAGCGTTTTGAATTTTAACCAGTGCCTACCAATCTACTCTAAATAACATTTTTACATAAAAAATTAATAATTTGTATAATACTTACGCAGTTTTATTTTCTTTCTTCCTACTCTTACGTAATCGAGGAAAACACCTATAATAAACAAAACGAACGGCATAACTTTTTCCTTCACAAATCCAATACATTCTGAATAAAGTTGTTAATGATATTTAATAACAGCAGTTACCAACATCCCTGGGGGTTAAGGCTATATTTTATGAAAAAATTTGGACCAATCCCAAGAAGTTGTTAACCTCATTATAACTAAAACTGTACTGAGCACCTTCTTCAGAAGACCACACCACAGCAGCACGTGCGCGAAGATTTAAAGTAC
Organism: Lithobius niger; assembly: GCA_023313725.1. Classification (NCBI taxonomy): domain Eukaryota; kingdom Metazoa; phylum Arthropoda; class Chilopoda; order Lithobiomorpha; family Lithobiidae; genus Lithobius; species Lithobius niger. The sequence continues at coordinate 41,997 of JAHWFP010125717.1, read as the reverse complement.
AACATGGAGTAAGCGTACATCAAACGAACGGGTTCTCTGCTGTGGTGTGGTCTTCTGAAGAAGAGGAACGGTGTTTTCTTCCTCGAAAATTTAAGTGAACTGTTTTTGAAACATTCTTGGAGGTGATATAAGTGTTTTCATATCATTTAATATTTCTTTTCAATGAAAAATGAAGAATCTACCAAAGGTCTTGTTCACGCAGGAGAATCCAAGTTCTAAGAGTAAAATCCGACGAAACTGTGTTGCAAGAGCAAGATTGGGATGCCTTGCCTGCCTATCGGCACTTTTAACTACGTCCTTCTGTTCATCACAGCGGAATTTATGCAAAAAAATTTATTTAATTTATGCTTCCGTCTCCACTAAATCTTCCTCTCACCTGCTCGTATCTTACCACTCTTTTCTTGTGGCGGAAGACCGATTCCGTGCAGGGAAGCGGGCAGGGTCTGTTTTGTAACACAGTTTCGTCAAATTCTACTCGCAGAACTTCGGTTCACCTGCGAGAACATATTCTCTGGAAGAATCTTCATTTCTACTTCACAGAATCCTCCTCACTGTTACAAGATTGGGGCAGATTAATAAGCAGTACACCAATCTACAGGAATCATACCTTAATACCTGCAATGCCCTGTGGTGGTTTTCCAGCCAGCCACTAAACCTAGTTCCTATGCCCCAAGCTAGCCGTATCTACGTACAGGTTCCAAAGCATGGCCCCTTCATACCGTAGAGGGCAAGGCAGTTCGCTGGCCAGGGCAGAAAGTCGGACAAACCACGCCGCGCTCCACCAAGCCGGAGTAACCAACACAGCCTTACGCACTCGATCGTTCAACAATTTGTCAATGCAGCGGTTTAACAATGGACACGGTGGAAAAAGATACAGGAAGAAGTTCCCAACTAATACTAAACGCATTTTTAAACTCAGCCCAGAGGTATAACCTTGTATAACCTTGTATAATTGGGCCCCGGCTTAGGCAAACAAATCGACCTCCGGAGTGCCAAACTACGCACAAATCAAGTGAAACACTGAGGGGCACAACATGAAGTCAGATCTGTCTGTAAACATACGGGACAATCCATCTGCCGTCACATTCAATCGGCACAAAAGCTGCCGTCACTACACAGCCAAGCTGTTCTCGTCACAATTCAAGTTTGCAAACCAGGGGATTCAGCATCTGGGACTTAGTCCCACCCTGCCTGTTGACATAAGTAACCGCTACCATGTTATCAGAGAGGATTCGTAACAACTGTTCCCTAATCAAGTCGCCACATACTTCCAGTGCTTTAACTAGATCGCTAAAATTTCATGTGCGTTAATAAATATGCAAGGACGCCTCATCTAGTCGCCACCTTCCTTAGGCTTCTATAACATCTACTGACGCACCACAACGACTGTTTGACGAATCTGTAGCTACCACCACTGTGGCTTGCAAAGCGACCAAAGACTTCGCTACCACCGGGCGTCCCAACACCTGGGACCACCAGGCCAAATCCTCACCAGTTCAAGACTAGGTTAATAAGTCTAGTTGCCACCAACATGTGCGCAGCCTTCCGTTTTCTACGGCAGACAAGCAGCTCTCAGCCATCCCCAACAATCTTTGCATATCTGTAATCATGACGACCGGGGTCCGTTGTAGGGCACCAACCAACTGTAACATACGTGACTTTCTCGTGTGGCAGCACAAACTGAGGCCTTAACAAATGCAGTCCCATTCCTGCGAAATTCGGAGCCTGTGACGGCATCAACACACTTTTTCTGTAGTTTATTAAAAAACCCAACCTGCACAAGGTGTTCAAAGTTTTGCTTACGTTCCGCCGAACTTCGAGCGCGGACTGTCCCAAAATGCCAAAATCATCTAGGTAAATGAATATCAATATTCCATTCGTACCACTTCTTCGTACCACTGACGTAAGTCTCATAAATCTTCTCGAAGCCGAAGCTAACCCAAAAGGCATTACGCAAAACTACTACACACCACTATGCCAGGAAAACTTAAGCAACCGACGTGCTTCTTTCTTAACCGTAACGGTGTAATACGCATGAGAAAGATCAATCTTTGCCATCCACTCAAATCCACTGTAAATGCTCTACTATCATGGGAGACGTGTTCAAGGTAATGGAGACATATGGAGACAAACTTAATCAAACCCTTTACGTTTAGTACAATTCTGATCGATACGTCTGGCCCTCCTACGGAAAATATTGGGGAAACAAAACGTGTAGACCCATTTCTCACTCGTTCTATTACACCGTGTGCCAACATTTCACTCAATTTTGAGGCAATCTTACTGTCATCATTGGTCTTGCTCACACCGCACCCAATAGCGGCGTATTTGCCAAATCTATCCAGCTCCGGCCACAATCTGCAAAACTGCCTGGGACGCTCCATGGCTGCCCACTCGACCATCCGGCCAGTCAAACTCCCCGCACGCCACGTGCTCATATTTCCGTTCGCTCTAGTCTGGCACACCACACCTAAATTTATTCTGTTATTTTACAATCACTCGCTGCCACGTATTGCATCATATTAAGGCCAACTTTCGCCACTTACATGGCAGGGTTCACTTCCATTCCTTCAATGTAGTCCGAAAATTTTTTTAAACAATTATCGTAACCCACTAAGCTGTTACGACTGCTAGCACCAGCAGCAAGAAAAAGAGTGGCAAAATGCAAGCAGTGAGAGGAAGGTGGAGTGGATACAGAAGCGATGCGGTTTTTTGCATAAATGCCGCGTTAATGAGCAAGCGCCGACGGGCAGGGAAGGGGTCCCAACTCCCAATCTTGTAACACAGTGAGGAGGATTCTGCCAAGTAGAACTGACTATTTTCCTGCAAAATATATGGCTAGCTTTACGGTGGTCTAGCTACACCGTAGTAACTGTGGACTTAGTATTACTGTAACAATTTCACTATCTAGGCTATCAAGTTGCCTACGGGAAGTGAAGAGTGAACGATTCAGGCCTAACAACTGATAAAAAATTCAACTACAACCTGTCGGAATTTACGAGCAATTTCACTGCCACCAACGAAGATTCTAAATTAACCTGCTACAACTAAAATGTTTTATAAAAAAAACTGGAAACAAGCATACATATGTATAGTGCACATTTATTAAATAGTTTCAAAACGATAAATATTACTTTATAAGGCTGTACAGAACCAAACAAGGTCGAAAATAGGGTGTTCGGTTTGGTCGGCATCCGGCGTTTCAAAAGAAAAAATACCGAACCAAACTCTTTTCCACTTCTGGTGGACGTTGAATATGCCATTTTGAAGGTTTTTTGACAGCTTTCTGGCGGTCCACACCACAAGTTCCTAGCTCTAACCGTTCAGAAGTTATGAGGGAAAACGTAAAAAGACACAGGAGGAGATTTTCTTTATGCTCAAACTTTCCACGTCTGTTCACTTTATTAAGTCCATGCAAACATAGCATATGCTGAAAAACGTATACTTGGTAAATATGAATCTTTAGAACCTATTTGTTTTAAATCTTATTTTACAGGTTGATTAGTATGGTACAATTTTGTCCATTTTGGAAGTATCAAAGTTCAGCTCATTTAAAGTTTGGTTCAGTTAAAAAATTTGTGTTCAGTACAGCCTTATTTAGTTACAGACATTTTGTTTTGGTTTGCAATTTCTTTACAATTTTGATGTAAAGAGATAACTACTCATTTTGCCAAACTAGGCTAAGATAACTAGTTACAAACATTTCACGCCCAACTTTTTTAGTCCAATGATGGATTGATGTTGTAAAGGGGATTTAATGCATCTACGTAACAGAATAGTGATACCAAAACCAACCTTTTCCTTTCTTCTCTCCATTTTCTAATTTCAAAAGGTGATGTGAGAAGTGCAATTTTATCCATGTAGCCAGGTTTGTGCACCTGTAAAAACAAATACCGTATCAAAACCAAGTAAATGCTGTTTAGTACTGTACTTCAATGCTTCAAGCTAAAGAGAGTACCAATAAGGTAGCACCAATCAACTTTATTGGCCGATCTAATATCAGCAAAAAAATTATCGGACTTTAATGACCCGATCACCCAATACCCTCTTGCTGAAATATGGTTCGTACACTACAGACAAAACCATTTCGAAGGCTCTTTCAAGGGTTTTGTCCGTATATTTTCCTAGAATAGATTTTGCAATTCACGAAAAAGAACTTGTTGGGTTGGTAGTGTACACTTAACCACACAGCGTAATCAGTTGCTCCCAACTCCAACAGGTTCTTTTTCGTGTAGTGCTAAATTGTGTAATTCCAGTTGCTTAATACACATAATATTAAGAACTCTTATTTTTTTTTTATTTTGATTTAACAGAAATATTAAGAGTGTTTAAAATGCACACGCTTCAGTTTAGAACAGCTCTTTACTTGCCTTAATTTGTACAGTGCTTCTGTTTCTTCATGTTTTACTTTTTATTGCTATTCTTCCTTAAAGATAATCATGTACCTTATTGTCTCGCATATAAGCCGCACTTTTAGGAAATATTTTTTTTCAAAAACACAACCAGTGACTTAAATATGAACACGACAATAATTTTGCTAAGTATTGACCGATTTTGACATTCAAATACACAAGTTTAACGTTTTATTTTAAGCCAGATTTCCATTGGCACAAACCACGAGTCACTAGCCACACCCGTTCTGAAGTTATTTATAAAAACGTTTTACTTACATTTTCAACAAACGTGGCTTCCAAATGGATATGAAAAATTGCTACTTATTTCTCATTTTACAAGACTAATATTTAGTTACAAAATAAAGTGCTTATCTGTTGATTAATATCAACATTTTCACATCTTTATAGGTCATGAATTATTCAGAAAATGTTTGTCTTGCGTGCACTTATTTTTTGGCAAGATCTTTTTCTGGGTGCAGCTTATCTGCAAGAGCTGTTATATGCGTGACAATAGGTTAATTGTATTTAGCAATAGCATGGTAAATAACACAAGAACAATTATGTCCCCGTGCCACCAACAGAGGAAGGATGACAAACATCCCCACTCAAAGCCAAGGGACATACTGTTCACAAAAAATAATGGGTTTGGCTAACAAACAAATTTTTTTCTTATTCATGTATTTAATTAACTAGAAGCATAAAATACCCCCCCAAAATCCTCATGTTGCAAAAGGTGCATCTGAATTTCCAGGCTAGCTTCGCAGGATGTTTCGTACCCCTCTCCCCATCCCCATATTGCAAACGGTGCATCAGCATTTCTAGCCCAGCTAGCTGACAGTTTCATAAAACAAGCCCCCTTCCCCATACCCCCCATGTTGCAAATGGTGCATCAAAAATGATCCGAGCGCTCAATTAATTTTGGCTGACTAATAAACGCTGACTGAGTTAGCGAACCCGTCTTGTGTATTTTTGCGCGTTTCGAATATTTATCAGAGTTTCACTTATCCTTTAATTTTAATCTTGCAGCGGTTTATGTCAGCAGATTATGCTTCGTTTAAACAATTATTTTTTGCTGCCTAATAAATGCTGATTGAGTGAGCGAACCAGTCTGTGTACTTTTGCACATTTTGTATATTCATCGATTTTCACTATTTTTTTAATTTTCATAACGAGCTAATTTTTACTCACACTTCAACTAAATACACAACCTAAAAATGTTGGTGCAAATTTTCGGAAGTCAATCAACCACTGGTGTTATTGTGCTTGAACGTCGACTTTTATCAGGCTTCTTGGAATTACGAGAGCTTTTTACTACTGCATCGAACGGTTTGTTGACATTCGCGTTTGATATATTCCCTTGTGACCACTGATCTTTATAATCCTTCGTCTTCGCTGTCTGGATGGTTGCTTTCCACTTGATGTTCAGTCGGTTTTGCAACCTTTAATTTTAACCGTCCAGCATCATTTAAACAATTTAGCTGGCTAATAATATCATGGTGTGGTAAATTAAGTTTCATTGTTTACAGAGGTCCTAGTGTTGCCGGCCACTTTGCAACGTAGCACCTCGTACACCGCACACTTAAACTTCAAAGTGACTGTTGGTTAGTGATTGTTGCTTCTTATATTGTTGGTTACACGGGACACGGGAAACAGGACTTCGGGATCAGTGCTTATAAGGTGTAGATTCAGGCAGCAACTTACTATTCCAGTGATTGACTGTATGTCATCAAGCACAGCAAAGAAAGCCCTTAAAACATCCTTCTATTAATTATGTCATTTTCAGTCTACAACAGTCAGTTAAATTTCAAACTCCGAATCTGTTAACATTTTCCTTTGCCTAGCTGCTTTTACAATCCAACGGCTCTAACACCTCAAACACTGATTATCTGAAGTTGAAAATTTCAAATAAATTGTCAGTTTAACCAATTACACACATGCTGAAAGCAGCAACAGCACTGTTTGCAGCTGCACTGACTTGTGGCTGACCTATGGATGCTGTGGCTGCTCTATTTGCAGCTAGACATTACAGCTGCACTGGTACTGATACTAGATCAGATCGGTCGTATCGGCAATGGAATGGCACAGGTAACCTTCAATAAAATAAAAAAAATCGGGAGCCGTTCTACATAACCACAGGTGGTTTGCAGCAATTTGCTCAGGAAATCACCTAATATCTATCTTCCCTTAAAACATACAAACACTGAAGTTTGATATAGATGTGTGCAAGCAGAATAATTTTAATTTTGAGTTGAGCAGAAGAGCCAATTATCGAGTTTTTGATAAACATGGTTTATTTTTGCAAATTTCTTTTAATTTGTTCGAATAATAAAAATAAAGGCATTTTGCCAAAAATCCTGATCGGAGAGGTGACCTCAACTCCAAATATCAAAACCTGAGGGTAACACTTCGTTCTCCTGCAACTAACTTTTTTTACAGTGCTAAGCAGTGCTAGCCGCCTCCAAAAGTACCAACCTTTAAACCTGTGTAACTTCACCAAAAAAAACATAAACTACTGTTCTTTTGCCATAATAGCCCCGAACTTTATCTACAATCCTGTGAGAAAAGGATATTAAACTTCATCTTCAATCAATTTCGATTATACTTGTATTTATGTAAATGCTTTTGATTCTTTTTAAGCATAAAGCCGTCCAGCTTAGTGCATGTCTTAGGGGAAACAAACCAGCCATCCAAGTGCTATGCCTGCGTTTATAATACATGTATTTCTAATAGTATTGTATTTTATGATCTCAGTTTGCCATGAAAACATTGACTACCTTTATTTATTTGCGGCGGCGAATAATAACTACTTGGGATTAATGCAATTTAGCACTTAACTAAAAAGCTGGATTATCATACACGGCGACAGCATAGTATATACATAATTGAAGTACCCTCTCCAGCAAAACTAAAACTATTAATTTCTCTGTTTCTATTCAATATATTTCGACCAAATTTGGCCAGATAGTAGATAGCAAATTTTCCCAAGTTTATGCCAACTTTCATGCAATTCCGTAAAAGAGTAAACGTACGGAGCTACACGAAAATTTGAAAACTGTTCACTTCTTGTTGGTGTTGTTGTTGTCTTGTTCTTGTGTGACACGGTTTCAGAAAAAACTACTGCACCTACCTAAAATCTGAAACATGATCTAAGCCAGAAATTTCCCTGGGCTTCATCCTCACACAGAACGCTTTTTCTATTGGTCGAGCCACTCCGGAGTTACAGGTCCCTGAACGGTCATTTTGATTGTTTTACATTGTTTTAACCATTGTGATTAGGGAACAATGCCACTCTGCAAACTCCATAGCCATTCTTCGTGCACGTGTTATGTCTTTGCTAAAAAGTCGATTGTTGAAGGGCGAAATAAAAGAATCTGTGTTTCAGCTAAGCGATATAGATTTAAACCAAACTAAGCTACGTTGTTAATTTCAAGACCTTCTGCCTCGAAATTGGCAGCTACAAACGATAGAATGGCGTATTTATTTCGCAGATCAGGCTTTCAGAGCTGAGTTGAATTGTTTCAAATGGCCTGCAACAATCGACCGCATTCATAAAGCTTTGTAGAGCGACGCCATAGCTGTAAACATGAACACAACTTTGATCTATGGAGCTTGATTTTGTACGGCATATGTGACAGCACATATTGTTGTTGAAAATTTGCAAGCTAAGGCTCGAATGTTCAATGGACGGCAGTGGTGGTGGTGGGGGGGGGGGGGTGACTAGCCTCCCCCTCCATCCCAAAAAAGATAAAAATGTAAGATTTTTTTTGTATGGCGGGAAGAAGGGTAATTAGTTTAGACTTGTTTGTACTAAATTTGTTGGGTTTAAATAACAGTATGCAGTTTTTGTTACTGGCTCCCTAGTTTTACTTGGCGGGATGAAAAAAAACGCAACTACAACAACCACTAAAAACGCTGTTCTACACATATTTTGTGACGAGGCCCTGTGGTAGTCAGAATGATCACTTGTTACAAATAAATTTAACTTATGGCTATGGTCTTTGATGGGAATGCTATGCATGCAAACTGACTGAGGGCTGGTGGCTGAGCTGTAGCAGGAGATTGTTAAAAGTGTAAAACATTAACACCTCCAATTTCATTGCACGAATGTGAAAAATAACTAGCACACTATGACGAGTAAGTACTTCAGCACATTTGTTTGTTTTGTGTTTCGTTTTGCCATTTCAAAGATTTTATTCTTTCTTGCCTTTTTTGTTTTTAAGGTTCCTCAGATCGTGAAACTCGTTAAAAAGTTAAAACTAAAATTTTGAATTAAAATGCAAAACTACCTAATGACGTGGCGCGCCGAAAAATTAACGGCGGTGGGCAGTGGTAGCGTGCCGAAATTATTTTTCATGAGCAACTGTGTGCGGAATATTTGGCAAATCATCGGTGGCGGCATGGCGTGGCATGATGGCGCACGGGTCTACGCCCGGAGGTAGCGCACACGCAAGGCCGGCTGAGATAAGTTTTGATCCAGGAAGCAGCTACTACCCTCAGCTGGCCTTGCACACAGAACCGCGATCGTTTCTTCTAGTTGCTGTCTAGCGATCCTAACATAAATTCCACATTGCAATTGTAGCATAATACACTCTAATACAATTTTTACGTTCGGAGTAGTCCCACTTACGTTTCATAATAAGTATTCACTAGTTTGTTAAGCCAGGTGGTCCAGAGTTGCGTCCATTCGTAGTCCAGAGTTACGTCCATTCGTTGGATCAACAACGACAGACATGTTGATATTAGAGACAACAAATACACGACGCAACAAAGAACACAACTGACGTCAGAGTCGGCGCATACGCAGTCCAATTTATTTAGGAAAAGCGGTCTTGGAAAAGCCACCTACATTAAAGGCCGTATCGTATCAGACCAAAAAAGGGAACTAAAATCAACAATTGACATAGAAGCAAGCGCAAGTTTGCTAGGTGCAGCCATCTCTACATCAACCGGCAAAATTCAAATTAACCGACGAGGGTACCAAATTCTACCAACCGATGACGCCATTTGGCAAACTTGTCGCGTCGGTATTTGTTTCGCCTTCTAGCGGAGCATTGTGGAAGGCAAAGATGATACGGCCTTTACTGTAGGTGGCTGTGTCTTGGGTGATGCGGAGCCGTACCATGCCGACTTCGCTTGCTAGCATATGGAGCTTGATTAGGTAAATCAAGCTCCAAAAAGGTACAAGGATTACAAATAAAAACGTGAAGTGTGCCGTATAAAGGGGGATTATTTGATTGAATATTCACTTGTTAAAATGAACACGGATAAAAATTGATGATTTAATAGAAAAAACCGTAGTGGTTTTGCGTTATGTATTCTGGACTGACATTTTAATTGAAATAATAAAATATACAATTGAGAAAATTCCATCTGTTTAGGTGCTGTTGTGCTTTACCAATCATATATTTAAAACGTAAAGCACAACAGCACTTAAAACAGATGGAATTTTCTCAATTTGTGGTATCCTTCTGCGGTTTGTACTCTAAATCGTACCCTTTGGTGTTTCTGGCTGTGATGTCAGTATGGGTATCATCAGTACCTGCACTCATGATGACACCTTGATTCCTCCAGAGTTCGTTTTAATAACTAATTCGTGTTGCACATAATGTTTGCTTGTTATGTGCTTTCTACTTTAGTAGGTATTTTATTAATTCGTTGCTTGAATGCAATATTTTATAATGAAGTGTTAACTTTTAATCTTTTAATCTCATAATTCTTAATCATGATCAATCACTAATATGCAAATCATCCCTTGCCCTTTATTACGCTCGCCCGTCATTGCAAACTGAGACTTCACGACCTGGCTTCCATGGGAAGGTCGTTACTTTGGTTCTGCGAGTTTACTGACTGGATGTTTTTGACTTGGCTCACGAGGATGTTATCCCTGACGTCACATTAATCCTTCGTCGTGATGGAAAGACGCTGTCTTTTCATGGTCTAGTATGCTGTGGGAGAAAAACGTCGCATTATAGTTTAATGCAAATCATGCTTTTCACCTGTCTTCCCGTTACTCTCGTCGTGTGTTCCAAGGAGCTAAAGATTCGGCAAAACCATGATCAGGTAAAGACACTTGTTTCCACTTTAATCTTTAGCCTAGCTGTCGGATTTCCGTTACGAAGATAGGGAACTATGTCCGAGTTAAAGTCAGGGAAGTGATATTTTATGCTACGTGGGATGTGAATTAATTTGTGCTTTAGCTTTCGTGAAGCCATAGTACTAGTCCGTCATACTAGTGTGCTCAGCTAGTGTTGCAAAGCCCTGTGCTTTAATTTCCGAAGTTCGCCGTGTAGACCCCAGGTAGTTCTGGAAAGATTTTATGGGCCATAGTATAAAATTGAAATCCAAGGTTTTGTCTTGTTATAGTGTGGGACGTCGGATTCCCAAAGATTCTTTAAGTGTTCAACGTTACGAAGTATTTAACCTATAGCCGCACGAGTTTATTCATTGGACTTGGCATCATCTGTTCACTCCTAATTATTGCCACGTGTTTGCTGTGTTGGATCACGAATTATTGAAGCGCTTCGTACCCTATGTCTTAGCTTGCTTACGTAAAATTATGTTATACATTCTGAATCGTTTCCCGTACAGCACTTGTGACGTAATTGTATATTATACTAATAAATACGTTTAAAATAATGTGGGAAACACCCGTAAACACGTTGTTGCGAGTTGGTTTGTTTAGAGGTTAGAAATTACTAGTGAGCATACCCTTTTCCCGAACCCGGGCCATTCTCCAAATTCCAACACCCAAAGAACCTGCCGGGCCAAAACCCCAAACCCCCCCCCCCCCCTTCCCTTTATTTCTCCAAAAGGGTATTAGGACAAATTGTACATTTTATTATTTCAATTTAAAATCATCAATTTTTATCCGTGTTCATTTTAACAAGTGAAAATTCAATCATATAACCCCCTTTTTTACGGCACACTTGATGTTTTTGTTTTTAATTTAATCTTTTACCTAGTCCTTTAAAGCAAATAAAACTTTAACGTAACCTTTTTTCATAAACCCTACTTCACCCGGCAATTTTATTTTAGGTTCACGAATTTTACCGGACAACAGTGCATCTTGTTTTATTTCAGACATCTCCCTAAATATCCAATCCGTAGCGACCATCCATTGACCAAAGGCTTTGCTTCCAAACCATCCTTCTATTAATTATGTCATTTTCAGTCTACAACAGTCAGTTAACTTTCAAACTCCGAATCTGTTAACATTTTCCTTTGCCTAGCTGCTTTTACAATGCAACGGCTCTAAGCCAATCACAGCACAGTAGCTCTTGCCAGCCTGGCCAAGCCTTCAAGTTTTCTTCACCCAAGCTCCCTGAGATCCACACACTCCTACACATAGGCTTCGTGGGTGATCGCTTAGCTCTCGAGGTTGAACAGACTGGAGAAAAAAAGGTGCACTGACCAGACTGCCTGACATGTTGCGAAGCTCTCGACAGGGTCCTCCGTTTCTCAGGCCATAAATACAAGCCAGCTCCTTCAGTCAGGAGCATAGCTCACAGATCTCAACGCCAGAAGGGGCACTACGACGATCGGGATGGTGATGTCCAGTCCGAGTGTTGCCATGCCGGGCAAGGTAGTGATTTAGGTAACTAGTTTAAATTTTAAAAGTATTCTTTTAGAATGAACCATTCAAAATGTATAGCTTAAAAATGTCACATGGTCTACTGTGAAAATTCATTTTAAAGTTGAAATAGCTTAAATGAAATTCTAACTTTTCTGACTTTGATCGCTATTATGGGTAATTACGCCATCGGCATTTCTGGCCTAGAACACCCAAAACTTACGGGTTTAAGGTCCCCTTCCTAAAAACCGGCTTTTATTTCTTATTTACCAATAACTCAGCGTTATTATAAATAATCAAAGATCACCAAGTTCCTGTAGCATTATTATTGAAGCAGAGTCCTTCTATGGTACACCCCTAATAATTCTAGCTTGATTCAATGTGATGATTGATTGACTTAATGCAAGATACAGTAATCTTTCGACTGATTATTTGTTTTATGTAAGGAGCATTCGAAACCTAGAGAGTTTAGGTAACTCAACTCAACTGTTTCTTATCAAAATTGTTTTTAACTGAACTCAATTGTAGTTCCCACCGAATTTAATGTAAATTCAAAGTTGTTCTTTACTTGATAAGCTATCTTGTATAACCAAACTATTTGAAATGTAAAGTGTTGATATTTGACATGTCATAATAAAAACGAGGAGTTTAAAATGCCAATTTTTCTTAGAGTTGATTTAATTTGCTAGAGTTCAAAATAACTAACAATCATTTTTATTTAAACTCCAGAGTTAGCAGTTAAACTTTCCTACCGTGGTGGCAGCTAAACTTAGATTAATTAGAACTTTAACATGCCTATAAGTAGTTAGGACATGTATCTCTATCCCTATCCGAAGTAGAAGACAGTTCTGTTTCCGTAAAAGTAAAAATGGCCACTTCACCAGTACAGTTAACAACCGCAAGTACACCAGATGTCGGCGTTTATCTGAAAGCTCCAAAAGAGGCAGGTCGTGCCATTACATAAATAATATCTTGCCGAAACTGACGGCGCCATGGGTCAATGTGTACAAATGGTTTTTTCCAGTTTTATAAATGAAACTTTAAAAAAAAGACTTTACGCTACTGGCTTTTGATTTGCTCTACACCACTGGAAACTGAAACGACGAATTTGCTATATTGGAATGGCAAAATATGTCAAAAATTGGCGAAGTTAATGCATTTTCGCCAAATTAGAGTTTTTATAGAGTATGGATGTAAACAACAATCAGAGTTGAGTACAAGTTGGTCGGCTTGAAGTTTTCGAGTATTGCACATCCCTACCTACTAACCAGCAATGAGGCAAGTATACAAATTAGGAAAATTTTTCAAACTATAAAAAATGTGCATGCATCCATGTCTCACCTTTTTTATGTGGTTATCTATCTGGTCAGGCTGGGCACTAAATTGGCAATTTCCTAAATAACACTGGAAATAAAAATTACACAAAACTTCAATTAAAGTGCACAAAACACGCAATGATTGCAAAACAGAAGCGTTTAGTGTTTTTAAGAACACACCATATTTTTTTTAGATATCACACTACAGAATGCCTCACCCCCCCCCCCCCCTTTCATAAAAAAAAACATAATTTTAAAGATAAAATTAGTTTTTTTACTACCTGCAAATACTTACTTCAGTAATTATGCTTAAAATCACCATTTTACGCTATCGCTGCTCATTTATCAACTAAAAAACTCCCTTTTTTAGCTTGTATCCAAACTTTCTCTCCACTCCCGCCAGGTGCGCTGCTACTCCTAACCAGGAGGCCGCCATCTTGTTTGGTCCCTTCATCACATTTTGAGCACGTCGTTAGAGAAGGACGTGTTGTGCATCGCTGCCTTTGTTTCGAAGCTTGGAAGCAGATTTATCAACTTTTTCTGGCAGAAAAATGGCCACGGTCGAGGAAGCTAATATATTACTGCGTGAGAGACTTAATTCAAAGACGTTTGACGCGTGTTCTTGCAAGAAACAGTCCAGGGATTTTCACCCTCTTTGTCGCGAATGCAGGCCCTGTAATTTCGTCACCAAAGTTTGTGAACTGTTCGATTTGCATAATCGGTCTACTGTGAAAGACATTCTGCATACGTGGAAGAAGTCGGACCAGAAGGCGGATCAGAGGGCCAGGGCAACAGCGGCGGTTTCGGGGAAAACATGCAAAAATCCGGAGATGTCAGCGGTTTTTACCCAGCAAGAGGAGGAAAACAAGATGGCGTCGATCAACGGAAACGACTTTGCAGAGATTCAAGAAAGTGTGGTGGTGCTAGATGATGCGAAGTTGGCTGATTGTGGGACAGGACAGGTGCCATTTTCAAATGAAGAGCTGCTTGTGTTGATGCAGGCCACAGCCAACGTGATTTTTGATGCGAAGGCAACTCGTCTGGAGCAACGGATTACGGACAAGGTGGCAGGAAAGGAACTCTGAGGACGATGGCGTCAGAAGAGGTGAAGAGGTGAACCACCGGATGGGGTCACCCTTAGTGTAGACTGGGGACACCCGAACGGAGGCACACACTGGTGAAATGACTACGGGTCAGACTGGAGATGGTGCTATAACAGACTGAGGGGGTCACCGGAGTGTAGACCAGGGACACCCAGTCAGATGAGCACTCCAGTGAGGTGATTGGAAGAGGAGACGAGACCAACTGTGTAAAGGGGTAAGTTGTCTTATTCTATGTTAAAACGGTAGTAGGCAAGCTCTCCGGGGTTCAGTGGGGTAATTCCCACCGCCTGAATGACAAATTCAGCATAATTACTGAAGTAAGTATTTGCAGCTAGTAAGAAACGATAATTTTAAAGGGTAAAATTAGTTTTTACTAACCTAAATACTTATTTCAGTAAGAACCCGCCCGCCTCCCCGCATTCACTGAACAGGAGAGTTCAAAATGTGATGAAGGGACCAAACAAGATGGCGGCCTCCTGGTTAGGAGTAGCAGCGCACCTGGCGGGAGTGGAGAGAAAGTTTGGATACAAGCTAAAAAAGGGAGTTTTTTAGTTGATAAATGAGCAGCGATAGCGTAAAATGGTGATTTTAAGCATAATTACTGAAGTAAGTATTTAGGTTAGTAAAAACCAATTTTACCCTTTAAAATTATCGTTTTCACTAATCCTACAATACTTGTTTTCGTTTTGTACGCTTAGATTTCAAAGTAAAGGATATTTACCGTTCCAATATTATATAATATAGGATATTGGAACCGTAAATATCCTTTACTTTGAAATCTAAGCGTACAAAACGAAAACATGGACTCGAATTTTCAAAGAAAACCTACAATACTTACATTTAGTTTTAGCTTTAATTCGTTAATTAAATGCTCAACGCTCAAAGAACTTAAAATAAGAGCTTTTAGAGGATTCCATTGCTCCCCGCCAGGTGGCGTTGTGTACCACTCCCAGCAAGCAATGGCCCTTCCCGTCACTTTGCGTTTGAAGTACCTATCAGACAGGGTTCGCACGGCTTCACAAATGCTAAATTTAAGACTTTTTAAGCCTTTTTAAGACACGGCACACTGAAATTTAAGGCGAAATTTTAAATCGCGTCGTAAAATCATAATTGTATTAGTCTATGCGATTATTTTAAAGTCAATTTATTAATTATTAACTGATAACTTTAATATTTAAAAAAATTAGGCTAGCAAAATTGATTCTTTTCTTTGAAGGTCACGTAAATCACATGGTTTAATTACGTGTTGTTCCATGTTAGTGTTTCGTGTTCGTGGGGCAGGATCCTTGAAATAATGTCAAAGTCAACCGTCGTTAATTTTGAAATTTATTTTATATTACGGGGCAATGGCTGGGGCATTTGAAAGATCACTGCCCCCTGCCCCACAAACATGCAACTATAAGTTAAAAGCCACAGCTAAACCACGTGCCGAGGCTGTTTGCCGTGACGCGCTTATCACGTGACTGGGTTAGTCCACTCAGACAGCCAGAGATCCGCTATTCTCGTTCATCAGTGGCTAATTCATGATGACATCACGGCAAACAGCCGTGGCTCGTGGTATAAACATTTTGTGGGAGGGGGAGCACAACTCACTTTTACCTATCTCCCCCCCCCCCCCAAAAAAAATATATATATTTTCGTTAATCCATAAGTGAAAACTTCTACGTCGCCAAACCAGTGTTAAAACAGGAGAGATAGTCACTACCTTGCATCCAAATAAAAAAAACACCATCGAGATACTCCTTCCAGTTAGGTCAATAATTATGTCGTATTGACTGAGCACACTACAACACAAAACAGTTTCCTTATTTCTAAACGAACTTGCCGATCGTTTAGCAAAGATAGATTTGCCGAAGTTAGGATCCAGTGTCCCCTCACTTTAAGAATAAATAAAATTTGAACCTACATGCCAATAAAAAATGCCAGCAGTTGTAAGTTACTTATGGCTTATTCGAATGGTATAGAAATTAAAGTAAAGATTTTTGAAGGATCAAGTACAGTACTGCACATTTACTACGACGAATTTTTTCTAATGAGTTAGAAATAATACTTCAGCATCAGCACGATGGGCGAACCAGCAGTATGCAGCCACATGGCCAGATAAAAAGCATAACTCAAACCAAAAGTAAGCATTGGCTGTTATACCAATAACCGCATTAAAAAAAAGTCGATAAAAGTAAGTTACAAATGAATATTCCACGTTTTAAAATAAAAATTATGTCTACTATCCAAATTAATTGTGACGATGGGAGTTCTGCAAATTTTGCCTAAACTTTTGATTTTGTCGCTTTCCTACGTGACCAGACAAGTCCATTATGCCAGTGAGGGAGGTGAGGAAGGAAAGCTAAAAATAGACTCCACTAAGGTAGCGTTGTGACAGACGGGCTCAGAGCTACGATGCAACCCAGCGGCCGACAGAAAATTCTTAATAACGCGATAATTGAAGTTTAATAGCAAATTCAGCAAATAAGTTTATTAATTATAGTACATACACAATGACATTTAATACAGTAAACTCTTTGAATTCCAGACTTTTTAAGACCAATCAACGACAATGCTGAAATCCCAGACTTTTTAAGGCCTTAAATTTTGTCTTTAAAATCAAGACTTTTTAAGGAATTTAAGACTTGTGCGAACCCTGTATATGTGTGGTGAAAGTGGGTATGGTGGTCACTAGTTTTATCTTTGAAATTATCGCTATCACTACTATCTGAAAATGACTTTAGTTTTTAGATGACACTGCACAAAAAGAGGTGGGTCAAGCTGAACCCTGAGCAAACATGTCCAGACGATACCAATAAGTTAACAGCACAAATAAACCAAAGGTACCCACCCGAAACATAGTGACAACATCTCCACTGCAGCAGCCAGGTATTATTTCTCGTCCACTGCGTTGCCAGCCATAACGTGAACTAGTGCTGGGCGGTACCAGAAATTTGTCAGCCGGTGCTGGTATAATATTACTACTCCGGTACTCGGTTTTCTCCGGTACTTATGAATGAGACGACATCTGGTGATTATAGTGCCGTGGATCCGATTTTTAAATAATAACATTTTTTATTGAAAATGTGTTTTGTTGATATAGTTTAATGAGAAAAATGTATAGATTTTTTTCCCCCTGACACATTTGATAAAAAAAAAATCTTCTCTAAAATTTGTAGTTAATATCCTGGTTGTAGCATCAAAGTTATGCAACGTTTGCTCCACTTTGTCCATTGTTTAGAATTTCAATTTTACCAATAATTGATCTTTAACTGATTTTTACTACTTTGAGCCCTGCAATACTACTACTAAATGAAGTATTGTTATAATTTTAGTGCCTTTTCATATTAAAACAATACCAGTATTTTAACAATGAATGGTATTTGGTACCGTTCATTTTTGGTAACACAGTACAGCGTGAGAACCGGTTTAACGCCCAACACTAACGTGAACCTTCATGGTCGCACCGTCAATCGAACCACTGACATCACGCAGGTAGTGACTGATCAAAACGGTTTTGTTGTGCCCCGGCGCAACTGGTCATGACTTTGTCTAGAGGCACACCAGCCGCGAATGCCCACGACGAAGTCTATGCTCATAATTCATGAGCACGCACATCTGGGGAAGATCAAGATGATTGGTGACGAGATCGTACGCCCGCCGAATAATCTCATACATCCATGCCACGATCTTGGTAGAAGGAACCAGAGTAGGAACAGGGGGGGGGGGGCCACAGAGTTCTTGTCCACAGGCATAAAAAAGAGGGAGACGAAGTAAGGTCCTGTCTGACGGGGCTGCAAAGGAGCCGAAAGTGTGGTATGCTCTAGGTAGGCCATCAGAGTGCGAACCGGACACTGTGAATGTTCACACGTGGATGGGTCCACCACCGGAGCGCAAGCTTTGATGACTACGGGGTGTGGAGTCTCATCCGGACGCTGGTTCTTGGTGCGGAAGGTCACGGGCAGGGAAAGTATCACAGTCGACGAATCCTTATTGAAGTGGACGTGACCATCCTCTCCCGAAAATGTCACCAGTTCACTTTGGAGGGCAGCAGTGACCATGGCCACTATGAAAACCGACTTCTGAGTAAGATGCGGTAAAGAAGCCTTGTGAATGGGTTCATATGGGTGCAACATCAAACTGGACATCACCAGGGGGAGATTCCAGGAAGGAAATAAACAACGAACTCGTTTGGGACGAAATCGAAAGCATGCACCAGACGAGAGATGAGTTTGCTGTTGCCGGCATCAGATGTATCGAGGCAGGTCAGGACCGAATTGACAACAGAACGATAACCCTTAATGACAGCAACGAGAGACAAGCCGGCCAGAGTCGAGACAGGCAGCCAAAGAAGAGTTGCACGGATCCACAGACTGCGGCGCACCAGGAATGCCAACGTCGACAGGCTCATTTTACTTTGGTCTGGAACAATATTACAAATATAAATTACGCTATGACCAAATGTCTATCAGTTTTACACATTAGCTTGGTAAAATGATAAGCGAACTTTCGGCGGACCGCAATAACTTCAGTACTTTTTGTATTTAGCCTTCATCACGCTCACGAGTTTGTGGAACATACGTTTTTGAGTCTTACATTTTGAATTTTGCACTGCTCGAATCACCTAATAAGTTGTGTGGACAGAGCCTCTCCTTGTGTGCTCACCCGAGCTGGAGTGGTCCAGAAGCTCTTCCATCTCTCATTGAGGCTAAACTAAAACTAAAATTAAAACTAAAATCTTAATGAAGTCAAATACGACATCTGAACCACATTTGTAAGCACTTAAATGTCTCGCTATTCAAAACCTAAAAGACCAAAATATCCGACGTATTAACATCCAGGAGCCAGCGCATCAAAAGAACTAACAACAAGCCTCAGTGAGAGATGGAAGAGCATCTGGCCCACTCCAGCCCAGGCGAGCACAGAGAGGCAGCCACTGTCAAAACAAAGTGACAGTTGACTCGAGCAGTAAGAAATTCAAAATGTAAGACTCAATAATCCGTGTTTCGCAAACTCGTGAGCCTGATGAAGGCTGAATACAAAAAGTACTAAACTTATTGTGATGAGCCGAAAATTCGCCAATCATTTTATCAAGCTAATGTGTAAAATTGATAAGACATTTGGTCATAGCGTAATTTATACTTGTAATAATGCCAACGTCGTTACATATTCTTATAGACGTTAACTGTTGACTCTCTATGACACCGTAGGAGATGCTAAGTCACGTGCGAGGAAAATCCACAGGAACGCAGGTTCACAGTTAAAGTCTCCATGAAGACATAGACACGCGGGGTTTGAGTGCAGGTTTGTACATTGGTGTTGCGTCAGAAGGTCCAATGCTAGTGGAAGACAACGCGGGGCCTCCTTGGTCAGTTCTAGGAGATCCACATACCATGGTGCATTTGGGCCAAACCATAGCTACAAGGTAGAATTGGCCCCTGGACAGGCGAATATTGGTGAGAACCGTCGGCAGAAGGGAGAACGGAGAAACAGCGTACACGAACATGCCACTCCAGTCTAGGCTAAATCTGTAGGTGCCGTAGGCCAGGCTCTCCGGAAAGGGGGAGACGAAAACCGGCAGTTGGTGGTTGTGCCTTGTAGCAAAGAGATTGCTTCACGTCGTCCCCCATGTCAGGAAAAACAACGGCAAATCTTTGAGGACAGCCTCCACTCCGTCTTCAACACCACACTGGAATGTGACAATTCATCGGCTACCACACTTAGCTTCTCGGAGATATGTTTGTGAAGCAGCGTCACGTGAAACCGAAGGCACAGACAAAAAAGGGAAAACACCTCGTCTATGAGGGTGCGGCTGCAAGTCCCGCCGGCCCGACGCACATACGCGACCAGTGGTGTTGTCAGGCATGATAGCAATCTTCCCAGACAGACGAGTCGACCACGTCCACATGGCATAATACATGTCCGGAGTTCAAGTATGTACATGTACACACTCACTTCAGTAGATATCCAAATCCCAGCAGCAGTAAAGTCATCCATGTGAGCTCCCCAGCCCACCGTTGAAGCATCGGTGAAAAGTACACATCTGGGCTGGGGTCATGAACTGGGTTCCCAACAGTCAAACGTTCGGGGTGCAGCCACCAGAAAACAGAGTTCCACGGAAGACTGAGGAGGGGCCATTCGTCTCACTGGAACGAATGCATCAGGGACGTAAGGACCCCCTCTGGAAGGAAGGGGAGGTCCTAGGCGTAGAAGCGACGGTAGCCAGTGACACAGGTTTTGGAGCGACCGGAGCCTTGACTTTATCACGTAGGTCTGACGCCAGGACCACCAGCCGATCGTTGAAGAGGTTCACCGACGAATAAGCGGGGAGCAGGAACAATCCTCAAACAACGTTCAACGCAATCCCACAAGCCGACTCCAGAAAGGCATCAACGCCAAAAAACCATGTTCATTGGAGCGCGGAGGCTCCAATTGAGGGCATCCGCCTGAAACGAAGAGGCACGCTTGTGAAGGTTCAAACAGTCCAGTAAGACAGAATCATCCCGCGACTCCACCGGCTCCATATGGTAGGCACAGATGGCCATCATCAAAGCAGTGTAAGAATGATCGTAGTGTGGCCCCCAGCACGTTAACTCCTCGTTGGTTTCAGCCTGTAGTAAGGGAGTCTTGAGGAAGGCCGGAGCCAGCAAGGTTGAGTCCTAACTCCATCGAAGCACTAGGATGGATTTGGCTTCTGGAAAAGTTCAATAGCGTAGGCCTCTAGACCTGCTGCAGTGAAGAAAAGATTCCTCTTCTTCGGATCGTGAGGCGGTATGGGCTCACCTACGGAAATTGACGAGCATTCCTTACGTGTCAAAACGGCCAAGTCCAGGGCCTGACGGAACAAGACCTGAGACTGACGGCAGATGTGAGGAGGGGTCTTGACCGCATCCAAATTTCCAAAGTTGCCGCATTGATGATTGGTGCAGGCTGGGCCTCGAAGGACATCCTTGGGAGATAAGAGTTAATTGACTTGGCGAACTGTTTCCAGGGGATAAACCCAACTCCCTCACCACAAATGTCCTCTTTGTCCCCCGAATAATATTCATCCTCCGATCCATGGTCAGGTGAATCCCCACTCCAGGGGAAGCATTGCAGCAAAAGAAAGGTTCTTAATCGGTGACGTCCCCAAGGAGCCAAGCAGCGAACGCAGAAAGCAGTGAAGTGGCTATAGCGGAAACGCAGAAAGTAGTGAAGTCAAGGCTATAGCAGAAATGCAGAAATGCGAACGCAGAAAGCAGTGAAGTGACAACACGGCAGAGCGGCAAAGCTGACACAATACGAAGCACTGAGATAGCAACGCTGCAAACCAGGTAGATAGTGAAGCGGCTAAGTGGCTATATCACGAACTGATGACGCATGAGTGCGGCGAAGCACCAACGAGGCACGAAGAACAACCTTTAACATTATCACTATGCAGAGGGACTTTTGGTACACAGTCAATCCTGACACGGCGATCCTCCAGCATGTCGAACCGACGATCCAGGGCCACCACACGCGGGGTATTTAATTGTTAGCGCTCGTAACCATCTCAGAAGGCAACACATGCCTAGTGCAGGCTTCATGGTAGCCTGAAGAAGACTCTGAGCCCCTCCAACTCCAGAAATACTACACTTTCAAAAATTTGCAAGGATATTGGAATGGTGAATATCCTTTCCTTTGAAATCTAGGCATACAAGGCATAAACATGGCCTCGGATTTTCAAAGTAAGCGATGTGAAATTTTTAAATTAGGCACTTTACAAATATGAACAAACAAAAAACACAAACTCAAAACAGTCAGCGATTCTCAGTTTCACGAATTTTCGATAGGCATCTGTTGGAATAAATAGATAAATAGATAAATAGAATAAATAGATAAATAGAATAAATAAATAATCCAGTCTCCGATCTTCATCATGCAGCTTAAATGTTTGAACTTCTGTCTACACTGTTGTATGTACTTCAAATATGGAAAGGACGATTCAAATTTGGCAGCTTACATGACCTTCTGTAATCATTAGGCCCACTCTGCTCCAATCTGCGGGAGCCACGAAATGGAAAGTTGCTCACTAAATCATCTGCTGATGAGGAACTTGATCCTTGGACAAAGCTGGTCCATGGAGGTTCATAAGGTGGCATCCTGTCATGATTTCGTAACGATTTTGCAGGTGTGTGTCATTTCTAGAATTGTAGAGCAGAAGAGTAGAAGTTCCCTCAAGCCATCTTATGGGAAGTACCCATGTAGTGAGACGCGATGCTGTTGGCAGCTTCTACTCTTCTAATGTCCAATTTCAGAAACAACAGACACCTGAGAAGCTTAGTCCCTCTCGCGATTCAGCACAAAATTGTTACAGCATCAACCCATCATAAACCTCCAAGGACCAGCTTTTCCAACGATCAAGTTCCTCATCAACAGACCATTTAGTAAGCAACTTAGTTTTTCGTGGCACCAGCAGAGAGGAGCAGAGAGTGGGCCTAATGATTACAGAAGGCCACACAAGTCACCAAGTTACAATCGTCCCCTCAACATTCGAAGTGCATACAACAATGTAGACAGAAGTGCAAGCATTTACGCTGACTGATGAAGATAGGATACTGGACGTGAATACTGCATATTCTATTTATTTCCAACAGATGCTTGTCGAAAATTCGTGATACCGAGAAGTATCGACTGAGTTTGTGCGTTCGTTTGTTTATAGATTTTTATACTTCTATCACTCAAAGTAAAAGTGGTGAAATACTTTGCTGGAGACACTTTACTTTCACAAGAAATCTATTGTATACTGAAGAAGAGCAACTTTCCTTACCCTAGTATGGCAATTTCTACGATGGGACGCCAATTCATTTTCGTTTGGTACGCGCATGTTGCAAACATCACAAAACTGGAATACAAAGAAAATCATAGTAAGCTAAGATATTGTGGAACACATTACAAATTAACTAAATTGTTGGCATAGAAAAGTGATCAAAGAAACAACGTACTTTTACAGTTTGGACAAGGAAATTAAGATTTTGACTTTTCTTTGTTGTTTCAAGATCTCAAAAACCAATAAATTCTAAAAAAAAAAAATGTCGCATGAAACATAAGGTAAACTCTACTTGAGCAAATCTGAAGACTAGCGTAAAAAAAAAAATAAGCTGTCACAAGAGTTATTACTTTGTTTTACAGAAGTTTACCAGCAAAATCTTGCAGGTGGGTTACTGGGTATCTTTTATTTCAATTTTTATCCAAATTTTTCGAATAACCATAAAAAAAAACTTAACCTGTAGCCGCCTAGATACGAATGTACGCCTTCAACCTATAACAGCGAAAAACTAAGTCCCAGCGCGAGCTTTGTGAGGGGCCACGGGGCCCCTGAACAAAGCGAGCATTCACAGCCCAGTGGTCAGCGTCGTCAGCTCCAAACCAAGAGAATGCCAGTTCGAATCCGAGAACCGACCCAAGTACCATATGGACTCTAAAAAAAGGGTCTGAAAGTTTTTTCAGGGGGTTGTGGGTTATCTGTCCCTACATCCCTGCAAATATTCCCAGGGCTTAATTTTAAATTTAAGCACATGCTCTGCATTTCTGTCCAAGGGCTTGTAGGCAGGAAAATGTTTTTATTTTTCTATGGGGGAGGAGAACTTAAATGAACTATTTTAGCCTACACAAACATGTGACCACTTATTAAATTATCTAGCAAATTTAAGCTACATAATTTATTTTAAATCACAGTAGTGCTCATAATAATAATATAATTAGGGCTTGACCAGAGAATAGGCAACAACTATGCCCTCATAAACCTAAGTATCACTAAGTTTTACTCTTAGTGCTTCAACATGGATGGTCTTTTTTCACATTTTCTTACTACATGGACCACAGACTAAAAGGTTTTATTTCTTCTCTTCGGCATTATTGCCCTTGAATTCAATGGTATTTTAATCTCAAACTTAAATTTACATTACAAACAACAGCCAGGTTTGCAAACACTAGTAATTTCAGCTGATGAATGGATCAAACAAATGGAGTATGCAACACAAGGTCAACCACAGTTCAGCAGCAAATCACGGCCTTAGTGCATGTTGTAGTCCTTGGCTGAAGATAAAAAAAAAATCTATATACTTATTTCTCGCCATGCTGAGACTAACACGACACCAACAATGCCATTTGAACAAAAATATAACACCTACGCCACAAATGAGACTTCACACCAAGTTCTTTTAAATTTTCGAAGAGATTAGCAGCTCTTCTTCTTCTTCAGAAATTTCACGAAAAAATAAGTAAGTATTCAGCTGAATACTTTATTTTTTCGTGAAATTTCTGAAGAAGAAGAAGAGCGGCTAATCTCTTCGAAAAATTTAAAGAACTTGTTGTGAAGTCTCATTTGTGGCGTAGGTGTTATATTTTTGTTCGAATGTCTCGATTCAGCCACTGTAATCACCGGATGCCGGTTTTTGGAACTAACAATGTAGAAGTCTAACAATGGCCACAATGGGCTTCAAACAGTGCCTTCCAAATAGGAAACAATAGTTTCAATAATGCAGGGTATTAGAACCGTGTTCAATAGTTTCAAAGCTGGTTTGGTGACACTCACTGCATGCATAATTGTTATTGCAGGCTTATCCCTTGGTATCAAGAGTGGCACCCTCCACTGAAAACACGATTTACTTTCCCAAACCCAAACACCACAGGCGCCCAAGGAGAAAGGGGGGTTTCAGATCACATAATGGAGGGAATGCAAGGTGGGGGAGTGGGGAGGAGGAAGGTGGCCCAGGGGCGTTTTCATAAAATGCTGCCCTGTAAAGTATTTCACGGATACAGCTAATTAGCATCAGACCAAATTAATGATGCAGAATTTATGAAATAATATTAACAAATGTTCTTAAAAGTTAGTTACGCTAGCTGGCCGTATCCCAGCAAAACCAATACATGCTTGAGTTTAAATAATATCAAAAAAGGAAAAAAAAAAATACTTCGGCATTTTAGTTCGCATTTTGCAAAAATCACAAAACCTCAAAAACAATAATTTTAAAAGTACAATTAGTTTTTACTTATCCTAAAATATTATCTTTTATTTTTTAGCTTTAAATCGTTTACTTAAACATTCAGTGCTCAGAGACCTTAAATTTCACGCTTTAAGAGGCTTCAATTGCTCACCACCAGGGGGCATTTCCAGCCGACTCCCGGCATACAACACCACTCCCTTTCACTTTGCGTTTGAAGAACTTATCTGTTTAGTGAAAGCGGGGATGGTGGGTGGGTTGACACTAAATGTAAGTATTTTAGGATAACTAAAAACCATGCCCAAGACCCAGCCAGTACCTGTAATTTGTATGCACTTATCGCTGGAGTTATACCAAGGTGATTGGGGACGATGTCGTACGCGCGACATATCACCTTGCAGATCGACGCCGCTATCTGGGTGAAAGGAACCGGAGTCGAAGTGGGTGTCACATATGTCCTGTCCACCAGCAGGAACAGAGGGCGGTGAGGCGAAGTCCTGTCCCTACCCAACTGCGAGGAAGCCGGAAACACGGTATAGTTCTAGTATGCTTCCAGAACGCGGACGGGATACTGGGAGCGCTCACACGACGATGGGTTCACCACCGGAGCCACAGCCTTAGATAACGACAAGGCACGGAGACGCATCCGCCCACAGGTTCTTCGCACAAAAGACCAATCCTTGGCTAAACAAACGTGTCCATCCTCCCGATAGAAGTCCTCCAGAATTCGTGCTGGCATGCCACTGTAGCCAAGGCCACAAGGAACACTGTCTTCAGAATGAGATGGAGGAAGGATGCCATATGAACTGGCTCGTAAGGGCTAACCATCAGACTAGGCAAGCCCAGGGGAAGATTCCAGGAGGGAAAAGGTGACAACCCCGGGGGGCGGAGGTTGTCTAAAGCATGCACCAGACGAGAAATCACGGCGCTGCTGCTGGTGTCCGAGGTACCAAGGCAGGTCAGTACCAAGTTGACGACAGAGCGGTGGAGTGTCCAGGGTTTTGCCTCTATAATGGAGGTAACCGTCTTATTACACTTGCTGGCTGGCAACGAGGGCACTTCCTGTATACCTGTTGTGTGGTCCACCTTTAAGGTGGAGCCACCTATGCTAATAAAGGCTATAAAGGTGTGCACTGGCAGGAAGCCAGTGCTTAATATTCTGTTACTAAACCCTGGTGTAGTTATTGGAGCACACGCTCTGGGAGGGGGCTCACACCCCCCCGCAACGTTTGGTTAGCATATGTTAGTTAAACCAACATAGCAAATGGCGACGAGTAGTAAAATAGTTTAAACTATTTTAGACTATTAAGAGGAATTTCTAAATAATTTAAAGAAAACCCAACCAGCGAGTGAATCGATTGCACTAAGGCCTTGCCGGTGGGTTTTCATAGCGAAACCTTGTATGCTGAATTCTCGTATGCTGAGAATTGAAGGGAACAGCGCATAGGATTTCACCGGCCGGAAAGACTGGTCCTGGTTACATCATTGCCGAGTATGTCTATCTTGCAACCAGGACTAGTGCTGCCATCCATGGATGGAACTGTCCGTAAGTCAGCTCGTTTACGGCGAAAGCCGCAGAGATTAAATCTTTAGTTGATTGCTAAGGGGTTGGTTGATGTTAGTGATGCGACTTTTGTTTATTCTTAGGCTTTAGTTCATTGTATTTTTGTTTGTGCAAAATGAATGGAACTTGTTTTTTTTTTCATGATTAGAAGAATTATTAGTTGGAATGAAATGAAAAAAAAAGTTTTTAACACATTAACTTAGGGTAATTTTGCTATCTATTGGAAATATGTGTGGTTGAAAGTTTCAAATTTATATTGCCAGTGGAGGGTTTTCGCCTGCTGGTTAAGGTTTTTGGAGAATCGAAAGATATTCTAACTATTGTTTAACTTCTAATTGTTTTGAAAATTAAACTGGGTGGCAGGTAAAAAAACCAGCAGCGTGCAAATTCAGGGTCAAAGTCTCCACGCGCGAAGATGAAGGATAGCTGGGTTGAGGTCAAACGTCGGCTGTGATGTTGCGTCAGCAGGTCGGAGGACAGCAGAAGGGGAACCGGGACGGCATGTTAGCCTTTGCAATTCCTTTGTTCATCCTCCTGCGGAGGGTCTTGGCCAAGATTCGTCAGTCCCTGGGCTGCTTCCTCTTGATAGCCCCAACGCTCCGTGGTACAAGACAGGCGATCCGGGAACGGGGTAACGAACACTGGAAGTTGATGACTGTGTCGCGTGGCAAACAGCTCGATACAAAGCAAACCCCCCCCCCCCCCCACACACACACATGCAAAACGCCTCCTTGCAGATCTTCGGCGACAGCATCCACTCCGTTGTCGGAATTACAGTCTAACGGGACAGCTCTTCGGCGACCACGTTGAGCTTTCCTGAGATGTGTTTGGGAATCAACGTCACAAGAAACTGGAAACACAGTCAGAAGAGGGAAGAAGCTTCGTCCATGAGCATGCGGCGAAGTGGCATCATTTCAGCAAATTTGTACCGCACTATGCCACTCACACACCTCGAAAATTATCCTGGAAAGCCTGAAGTTTCCCCAAAACAGCACTCATCGCATCGCTAACGAGGGAAGAAAGACTCGCTGAATCATCGGAAGTGAGCAGGGTACGAATCGGCAACGAAGGTCGGGATTTCGGGAACACAAAGATGGCGTGGATGGAAGCGCCGAGACATTCAAATTCACATCAGAGCCGACCAGTCGATGGAGGCACTGGTGAAGTTGCCGAAACAGAAGCACTATCACCTGGAGGACTGCCCACAGAAACAGATAATGCTGAACTGGTAAGACGGTAAGGGCTTTTGGTTGGTTTTCCATGTGCGCAAATTGTCTTTATGCCTTTCGCCGAGTGAGAAGCACAAACGTTGTACGGATCTTCAATAAAATGACACTGCAACATTTCCTACATCAGGTGTGTCTATCCCTTAGTGTCTTCTGGTGTGTGCACGAATCCGGATCGTTCAAAAGTCTGAGACATGATGAAAACAATATCAGCAGGGAGCATTCACACATCTACTAAGGGCGAGTGCTCAAACGAAAAGTGAAAGGGAGTGCCGTTGCATGCCAGGAGTCGAAAGCAATTGAAGCCTCTTAAAACAGGAATTTTAAGGTCTTTGAGCAATGAGCATTTAAATAAACGAATTAAAGCTAAAAAATAAAGCTTAGTATTTTCAGATAGTAGTGAAAAATATGTTTTTTTAAAACAAAAATTGACTACTTAATAATGCAATAATATTTAAACTTGACTGTACTGTTGCTGAAGTAAATGCAGCTTTGCTGGCGATGGTGCACCTTTCAGATATCGTTTTGTGAAAGATGCTTAAGTGCTGCCACTTGCTCCATGATCTTAAGGGATAATTGCAATTAGAATTTATTGCACTCAAATATGTTTGAACTGAACGAAACGGGTATAAATTGTATCCAAAAAATTCCTAGAATGCTAACGACGTGGTGAGATCATAAAACAAACTCGATTGGTTGTGGCGATTGTTCCTAAGGTAAAGTGCTTCAAATTACGCCTATAGGAAACTGAAGAACGATGTAGATTCTTTAAGTATGTTTAAACCATACTAAATTTACTTAAAATTTTTTTTTAACACCTATTGTACACATTATGGGTGTTTAATACAAACTCTTGCAGATGTTTGCATAAATTTGGCTTGAGTTTAAGCCTTGGGCTTACAAGTGAGTCATTTATTCCCATCAGGGTTGTATAGAAAAACGCATTACTGTATTTTGTTTAAACGCCCATGAAGTTACTTGCGGGGATTTACAGTATTTAATTTATATTTTAAACTTTCCATTGTATTCTAAGTAGACATACGTTGATTTATGTAAGAGCTCATACTATAGAAGACCTAAAATGATACAAGCAATACAACAAGTTATTGCACGCATTATTACCATAAAAAGACGTCATGTGATAACATTTGTGAAGTAGGGACGGTTCCGTAAAATGACATTTTTTTTTTATTTGCCCCAACAGAAAGCTTTCACCATGTATGCAAGTAAAATCTCCTGGTCAAATGTTCAAGAATAACTTGTAGCCAAATGTGCAAAAAAGAAAAAAATGGGTCTGAATTAGACAGTGAAGTCACCGTTTTTTCCCCTTCATTGTTTTCTTCTTATTACCTTATTTACCCAGTTAGAATCACTTATCCACTTAAAAAGCATCCCAATATAGTCTGGATGTTTTTTACCTAAGTACTGCACAAAAGCTAATAAATAAAAATGTTGATGGAAGCCTATTTTCTAATGCCTACTTTGCTAAGTTGTTTTGCTTCTGCCTTTGTTCAATTCATTCCACTTATTTACTTCAGCAACCAAGTTACTATACACAACATTTATGTTCAGTCCATAACGTAATTGACACATTATATTTGTAATAAATGCACTTCCCCTTTCCCCAGAAATAACCAGCATATTACCTCCGGACAGAGAGCCATCTGCTTGAAGTAGCTAAGAACTTGGAGCTTCTAACCGAGTAAATACTATTAAATACTCATCTCTTACTCACCTCGGAATGTTTCGTGCAATGCTTCACCAAATCTTTCGGTGATTTAAAGTATGCCCGACAAGGATTGCAGGAATAAAATCCAGCATTGTTGCAACCTACCAGGTACTAAGCAAACAAAAAATAATGGAGAATTATTATTTTTATCGTTTTGCAAACCTTTCACACTGAGGAAGAAATGCAGAATAAGAAGCTTCGAAAAGTATAAAAAAAAATTGTCGTTTCTCACACATTGAATGACAGTTCTAACTTTATCCTTTTCAACATCTTATTTAAATTTAGCGGAAGAATGGACATATATTTTCTACAGCTAATAAAGCAGACCATCAAAAATCATCGATGGAAAGACCACCAAATGGTTCCGGTTGTCTAAGGGTACTGTGCTTCAGCGAAAACATAATCTAATCGTCCGGGGCCAGAATCGATGATGAGCAATAACCCCATGAAACCATGAAAGGTGCCCACCGCCAACGGGACAAGTAGTGTGTATTGCGTATTTTCCTCCGTGCGTAAGTGTTTACTAGTGAAAATTATTAATTCCCCCCCATAATTTCATAATGATACAAATACATAAGAATTGCACAATGTACCTACTTATTACAAAATGGCATAATGAACCTAAATAAGAAGAAAAGAATGAATAATTCAAAGCATATGTAATTACTGCAAAGTAAAATTACTTGTCGACCCAATCAACACCTAATGACATTGAAAAATGGGAAATACATAATGAACTTAATTAATATAAACTGTGTAGTGGACCCAGATATCAAGCATTCAGCCTCAACGACATCATTACCAGTATGTCTTGACCCTCAACACTTTATCAACCACAAGGGTAACCCCAGTTACTCCGATTAGTAAACTGTATCGCAATCGCAATGTTTTATAAACACGGTGTATGATGAACCTAACAAAGTGGCAAAATGCACGGCAAACCACACACGGTGCATAATGAACCTGACTAAGTGGCAAACTGCATAGGGTGCAGGCTATTTTTTCCCCTCCTCGTCTGATCTGGGATCACCACTAATCCGTGGGTTTCAGTAGCATGTCTCATCCAGGTGCACTGCCGCTCCATTTGCCGATACATCTGAAGGAAGCGTTTGGTTGCCATTCCCAGCATATTTTCGGTGTGATGTCCTCCCAAAAACGTAAGAAGCGCTCCCGAGTTTAATTATGTATGGCACTCAAAATTATGACGAATCCAGGTATGTTGCTTATCCACCTTTATACCATCCTGCGGGGAGTTTATGGAAGCAAGGTGCGTAGCCAGTTGGTGCCAACTGAGGCTCAGGTATTGTGAATTGTGGTGATTGTCAGCAAGGACAAAATTGTAATATTGATGAGCAGTCACCATGGGAGCTTTTTACCAAGAGTGTTGGCAACCGGTATGTCTTGTAAGAGGCGGACTCAGCCTTGTCTCCGATCAGGCAGGCTGTTTCCTCCAAAAGGTGAACTGACATGCTGAAGGGATTGTTTCGACATTAAAGTCGGGACTGTTAGGCATTGAGCAATATGAAATCGGAGAATAAAGTGTAAAGCTGGGATTTTAGCCCTCCAGTGTGTGGGAGGGAGGGATTACATGGCCACATGACCAGCTCCTTTCTTGATTTTGGAAGGGGATTACCTTGTTTGTTTCAAACTTGTATGCCAAGATGTAGAGGTGTTGTCTGCATGTTCAGCCGAGTCAGCAGATCTTTCTGTCAACAGCTTGCAGCCTACGATCCAATCCCATGGGAAACACATTTCTTGTATGACTCGACTGGCTCGACGCTTCACTCGTCGGGGGTGGTGGAGTGTGTGAGAATACACCTCACATTCCCCTCCAATCTTTTTAGTCACGCCTGGATCAGAGAGCGTCTCTTCCGAGGCCGAGCGAGCCAAGTTAAGTTTAGACAACGATCTCTCGCTGAATAAGCTGTTCTTGACCCGAAACCCAGCCTTGGAACTCTGGCAAAGTTTTTGAGGTGTGGTGTTTTCGCTAATCCTCTTGCGGTGAACACTAACAGGTTGAGGCTGGAGAAAAGGAAGGTTTTTGTCAATTTTGAACTTGCTTCTCCCGCGAAATGAAGGCTTCTTCATTTTATGGTTGTTGTAACCATCCCAATCTGAATCAGATGAGGACGACAAAACTGAAGACCTATAGGATGCACAACTTTCAAGTGGTGGTTGAGGAACCAATGTGGTTGTCAACTCTTGGAGGACTTGAGAAAAGAGTGCCACAGAAAGCAATAGCTGCACCGAGAGCGAAGGGTCATTCATTAAGCCCAATAACTTCATCCTGAAATGTTTGATCCACGGACGTAGTAGCTGGGAGTTTGAGTCTAGGTTCCATGTCAGCTAACAAGGACAATCTATAAACGAGTTGAGCACCACCTGAAGATTTTCAACAGTCAGAGGTGTAGACTTCGAGTAGCTTGGAAAATTTCCTCCAGAAAAGATGAAGTAATAAAAACAGGTTTGCATGACTTAGCGGGTGGGAGGTTAATCACCCAAAGCATCAAAATCAAGAACCACAGATAAGGCCACATCCAGACGCACCGCTGATGAAATTAACAGAGAATCGGTTAATAAACCAAATTTTTGCTAACACGCCCCTTTGGCAACAACAGATTTCAAATGTCTAGATTGCTTGAATTCAGGAGTCGACACTGGCGTATTAGATGCATTCTTCTTGCATCTGTTGAAGCATCCTTTCATCACATTGGTCAATTTGCCCAAATTTCAACCCAATCTTCGGGTGGTATGGTTGGACACACTTTACACGGTTTAGTGTTCGAGCAGCATGGTCTATATTTCCAACACAATGTGCGTTTTTCGCTGGGGTCATTTGCAAACACTGAATATTTGGATTCGGCTCTATATGCCTAACTCCGTCGTTCTCGGAGCATCAAGCATCAACAATTAATTAAGAAGAAGCAGTTCAAGCAGTGTCCGGCAAACACATTACACAATTCTGACAGCACCCCACCAGTCTTGTTATGAATGCCGTGAATTGTTTCATCAGTCAAATAAAAACAAACTCCCTGGAAATGCAGAAAATGAACGGTGTGATAAATTTTTTCTCCTCTTCCCAAACCAAGGTATGTCAGAATTGGCTAGGGAAGCAATTAGGATACACCTGAATGTCAAGCCGAAATGCAATCAATCAAGCCAAACTGTGACCCGCTCTATGTCATCCACAGGGCTGGTGACCAAACTTGGCTGTCATATTCCAAGATCAGTCGACAAAAACCTTGACTTCCTGGCTACTGTAAGAAAAGCATCAGTTCACCATTGCTAAACGGCAATAGGCTGCAGCTGTAATTTTACGGCAGTGCAGATTGAATTTTAAATCGTTGCTGAACCACACTCCACGGTCCACAACCGTAGCTATAACCAGAAGAGGCAGGTTGTTGATGCTGTAAGAAAAATCAGTGATGTTCCTGCCGAAGTGCATAGTCTGGCACTTAGTAATGGAGAGTGGGAGTTGCCAGTCATCGGCCCAACCTGCAACGTGGCTAGACACGAGGGCTGAGGCATTATCTGTATTAATTATTGAGGGGTGCAGCGTCAGGTCATCAGCAAATTTGGACTGGTAAGCATCGTCTTTTTTACAGGTAAGATTATTAAAAAAAATTATAAATATTAGAGGTCCCGGAACCCTGTGGGACTCCACTGACAACCTCCAACTCAGACGAGAGTGACCGACCCCACCGAGACCCTTTGTGAACGACCGCTGATGAATGCAGCGATCCAGCGGAAGAGGGACCCATCAAATACCAAATGGGACAACTTTAGCAAAAGTTTATAATGAACGACCGACTCAAATGCCTTCATAAAGTCCAAGTAAATGACATCAGTAGGTACGCCAATATCCATTGCGCAAGTCCATCGATCAAGGCAGCGCAACAGTTGCAAAGTGATCGACCGACCAGGCAAAAATCAAAACTGGTCATCATTCAAAAGGCTTTCAGAGTCGAACGCCAACATTCGATCATGAACGATAAGTTCCATGATTCGACGTGGCACAGACGTAAGAGCAATTGGATGATAGTTGCCCGGGTTGGCCGTGTCACCCTTCTCAAAGATTGGTATGACGGTTGCAGCGCTCTGAATTGATGGAAGTAGCCTTCTTGCAGCCATAAACGAAAAATGAAAGCCAAAGGGAAACACAGAACATCACTCAGATTTTTGTAAAAAAAAGCGGAGTACCCTTCAGGTCCCACAGAGTGATTTGGCCTCAGTTCATTCATGAGACGCCGATTCAGGGCTGAAATTGATAACAAAAGTTGAGCTACAGCACGGAGCTCGGCGCTCAACAGGAAAAGGTAAAGAGTATCCATTATCAACCACACACTTGAGATGTGACATTTGTGTTGAGTTTGTTAAATGTATGAAGCTTTAAATAATTTTCCATATATTGCTGCAAAAAAACCAAGATTTAAAGGAATGAAACGTTGATTTCATTAAAATGTAAGAAGATTTTAGCTAATTTTGACACAGAAAATCGACGATTTTTTAAGGGTGACAATTTGAGCTTCAAGCATTTTAGGGGGCTGGGCATTAGCATTAACTGAGTGATTAATGCAGGATTTACAGCACGTTTGATTTTCAGTATTTCATTTTTTTAGCGTAAAATGCATACCTCAGAAGGATTAAGACAAAATTACATGTCCTACACCGCTAACAGGGCGCATGTCCATCTCTGTGGGTTTTGCATGCTGGCCCACTTCTACAGTGACTTAGTCTACAAATTTTCCTCTGAATTTGGAATTTTCCCATAAGCAGAGTAGAGGCACAATCTACTTGCTGGGACCCAGTTAACATTGCGGCAGTTGTAACAGCGCAGCATCAGTTAACCTTAACAAAGGTTCAGAAGCTGACATCGTTAATACCGAAACCAGGGCCGGTGTGCATCATGATAACGCAGTTCTGAACGAGTTTTTACTTAACAGAGACAATGGGGGCCAAATCAGTCCTTTAACCTCACTCACTGTAAAGGACTGATTTTAAAACCACAAGCCTAATCACAGCAAAAAAACAGATAAAAAACCAGGAGCTTTCGCCCAGTCTTACTAGGCATTCTCACCTGCTACCACATGTGGTAGCAGTTGAGAATACCTAGTAAGACTGGGTGAAAGCTCCTGGTTTTTTATCTGTTTTTTTTTTGCTGTGATTAGGCTTGCGGTTTTAAAACCAATAACTTTAGTACATCAGCTGAAACGCCTCCGGGCTTGTCGACATCCTCGCGTGAACAGCACTTCACCTTGACCTCAGCGCTTGGCAGGCATTTCCCTCCGATTGCTGCTGGCTCTCCAAGACCGATAATGGATTGCTCCAGTCAGTTACGTGCTTCCCAGCAGGAGTGAGCCAAGCCCCATGCTTTCCAGCACGAGAGCATCCAGTTTTGGTGCTGGCTTTGGGTCAGACATTGCGCAGACGTGTTCCCTCAAGTGGATTTTGTGAGCGCTTAAACAATACAGGACCTAATCACGGTAAGAATATTAATCTTGCTGCCTTAATTTCTCCGTCCCATCATGCTGCTACGCCGGACACCTCTAGGCTTGTTTATGCAGATGGCCTCGCTGCAAACTTAAAGGCAAAGATCATCGGCTGCAACGTCCGCCAACCATTAAGGATTTTTTTCGTGCTTTTTGCATTTGTAAATCTTGTCACGTGTGACGCTTTTTCCAATGTAACAAAGAGCTTAATATTTATTTACGCAATATCCAAGAATGCATACAACTTTCTATCAATAACACTTACCGTAGCTTTTTCTGAAAAAGCTGCCATTATTCTTGAGCAACATGGTGTAGCCATCGATTGGAGTATTCAGAATGGTGTACTTTTTAATCAAACTTTTTGTTGGTTTGTGGCGTCTAGCTTGTGCCATATGCAGTGCTATTTCACACCCCACGGACCCTTGCCCTCTGCTGCTGGCTACTTTCTCTTAAGCAAAAAACTCTTAAGCAGACTAGACATGGATCTTCCACAGCTGACTTCACCAACAATTCAGATGTGCTTGGGAGAGCCCCAGGGTTTTCTTTAACGTAGTTGAAGTCCGCAACTTTAATGCAGAGAGGTGTGCAATAGCCACACATGCCCCTAGACCCATATATGCACTTTGTGTAAGGAGCAGCGCCAAGCCACAGTTTGCGAGGCCCCGGATACCAATAAGCAGCATGATAAGGCTCCAGCCCAGCGTACTACTTCCTGGATTTTCTATGAATGCAACCACCTCTATTGATGTTTACAAGTTAGAAAAAGAACTTGCTCTTTTCCCAGACAAGGGCAGATGTGGAGTAACTTTTAGAAGCTTTAAGCACAGGCTTCCACATGGGCATTTTAGCTTTGTCACAAACCTCCCTGGAATGTTGCAACCTGCTGTCTGCAAGACGTGAACCGGATGTTGTTGCCCAGTGCATTGAAAGTGAACTTCTTAAGGGCTATCTGACCGGACATTTTGACTCTCTCCCTGCCCCCTTCCTTACTGTGAGAATCAACCCCATCGGACTGGCAAGTATTCGGGAAAAAAAGTGACTTGTCGTCGACCTCTCACCTCCTAATAACGAGCACGATAACTGTAGTCTAAATGAGTTCGACAAGTCCAGTATTAATTTTCTTACAACCGTCTTGACAATGCAATTACAATCATTTCCAGAATCGGTCCTGAAACCTTTATTTGTAAAGTGAACGTTACCGATGTATTTAAGCTCATTCCCATTCGCCCAGAACTTTGGCACGTGCATGGGGTATGGTGGGTAGGCAAATACTATGTCTGCCTGTGTGACGCTGCTGGCATCTTCCAAAACAAACCCTTGCGGACAAGACATCAAGATCCACTTGTTCTGCACTTGTTCTGATACTCCCTGCAGCCTACATTCAGCATAGGGCTAGTGCTTTTCCCCCTGCCACAGAACAGAACCTTTCTTTCTAAAAGATGGTGAGAGGCCGTTGTCTAGAGCCTTCTTCATCGCTAAGCTGAAGATACTTCTGCTGCCGCTGGCCCTCAACTGTACCCTTTACAACGAACGCTCCTTTTGTATAGGGGCGGTAACCTCTGCTTCCAAGGCTCAAGTTGTGGACCACTTGATCAAGACCATCGCTAGATGGGCATCTGACTGCTACGTGCGATACATTCGTACCGAACCTAGTTCACTTCAGCTAGCACAGCAAGCTAGCAACGCATGTACTCTGGTTAACAACTATGCGTCCTAGGCCTTGTTTTTTGTGTGTTGGATGTGTGTTATCTTGGCATATGTATATGTAGTGTTTTTTTTACCTTTCTTTTCAGGATACTAACGTAAGCAAGAAAATAATAATAATTAATTCTTTGTTTATCCTCCGGGCTTGAGGTAACTGCTCCTGTTTCGTTGACTGTTCTGTATGTCTAATATATATATTTTTTTTCAGGCCATCATGCTTGGGTTGTCTTGTGTGTATGTTGGGGCTTGATATGTACCATTTTTGAGTTATTTTTTTTAAATCGCCTTATGAGGGAATGACCTTCCTTCATCCTCATCAACTCTTCTAGGGGCCCATCACCCTTTGCGTGTCGCCTTGGCATTAGTACATCCGTTCCCTGCTCCACAGGAGTAAGACTCCTCTCTGGCCCCACAAAGGCTCCTCGGCTGCTCCAGCCTTATGCGGGAAAAGTGCAGAACATTCGTGCTCACCCTACTTGCGTCCCACAAGGTCGTGCAGTCACACCGGGTCTCTTCGGGTCTACTGAAAGGGGCATCTTTCATCTGGGGCGGTACTCAACGAGTCCGCCACATTTTTTGATTTTTGTGTGTGTTAATAAACCGTTTTTAACCATACACTTGTGTTCGTGTAGTTTCATATCCTTGCTTAGACTGGGCACTTAATACACGATTTACAGTACATTTAATTTTCTATACCTCATTTTCAAAGTGCTTCAAAGTGCAAAACACATACCTCACAAGGACTAAGAGAAAATTACATGTCCTGAAATGCCAACAAGCCGCATGTCGACCCCAGTGGGTGTTACATGCTGGCACACTTCTACAGTGACTTTGCTTACAAATTTTCTCCGAATTTGGCATTTTTCTATAAGTAGAGCATAGGCACAACCTACTTGGTGGGGCCCAAACAATGTGAGGGACAGATGGCACTGGGTAATGAGCAGATGGCTATCTGGTGGTTGACTAATGAAGCTTCTTAGATTTGGGCATACAGCATAAGTAAACGATAAGTAGCCAATAATTAAAGGGAAGTATTTTCTGACAGAAGTTAAAAGATGGCGTTTGCCACTGAGCATTGCAGAAGTAGGCTACTCGTTACTGCTTAAAGAGGAGTATTGATTTTTAGTCATGAATTGAAGCTCACCCTGATATTAATGCTAAATTTAAATGGGTTAAATTCAGGGATAAAACTGTGATGACGTCACGATTTTAGATTTTATAAAACATGTTTCGAACTAAAATAATTGTTCAACTAATGAAAAGGGAGAAAGCAAAGCAACTAGCAAAGTGAATTTAAATAATTTCTTTCAAATGTTGTATTTGGTGTGAGCAGCTCTACATGCAAAAATTCCCAGTCACCACACGGACGACTATGGCTAAAAAGCTGGTCTCCAACCCAAAATTTTCACTCATCATGTGGCGACTGGGAAGGGTTGCCTGTAGCCTTGTCGGTTATACTTCTGCTAAAATTTATCTACTTAGTTACATCTATACAATGCAACTATGGAAGGAAGTAAAGATACGAAGGGAACGGTAACGTGGATTATTTGCGCACACACTTTGACAAATCTGGCCTTATTTTGGCCAACCAACAACATGATACACAGCTGAAGAATTACAATAAATTACCAGTAGAAAAACGTAGCCAGGGGAAAAAAAAGGATGACAACACAAAGCAGAAATCAAGCACATACAGCTAGCCATAGAAAATAAACACACAAGATGCTACCAAAGAACCATAAAGAACAAAGGTCATGTAAACTAGTTTTAACTGGCGTTCGTTTAACTAAATGTAATTAATCTAAAGCGGGGCACAGAGCCTTTACAGAGTCTGTTACGAACTTGAAGACCTTCACAGGATTGCAATGATTATTTCCGAAGATTTCTAGTAGCATTCCATATTTTCCGTAACACATGCAACAATAAACAGAATTTTTTTCTCCAACCACTGTTCAGAGTGTATCAGAGTGTAACACTTTTGAGCTGGGCCACATCGCCCACATTGTCTTACAAGACAGGTGCTGCATGTCTACAGCAATTTCAAACCTATTAGGAAGCTGACATCCTTCTAGCCAAATGTCATAAAAAAATGTATCAGTTCCAAGGACCCACGTCCAGCAATACCCCTTATGTTACCATGAAACTAAACAAAAACTGTCAGTTGCACACATTAAAAACATGAGCAGGACATAGGTTATGGAGGTTTGTTGCTTTTTAACAGCAAGTACAGGATTTAACACTATTGGGGGGGGGGGGGGGAAAGGCTTACCTCGGGATGGTGGCGAATACAATGGTGCTCAAAATCTGTTGTCTTTGCGTACCGTACGGCACAATCAGTGCAGGAAAACCCTTTAGACTGGTTGTACTGGGACTTGAACGACAGAAAAAAAAGCACACATAAATTCATTCTTTGAAACTGTAATGGCGTCTACTCTGAAAGTTCGTCATCCTTGATCGATCGATTTTTTAAAACACAAAATATGCACAATTTCAGAACCAAAATACTGTACCAGTATTATTGCGAATTTTCAACAGACTGACTACGTCTGTCTTCATCAGACACAACTCAGACACAACTCAAAACTTTTGTCAACTATATTGTCAGTGTGGAGATCAGCACTTCAAATAAGTGCTCCTGCTTGGCATGCCATACTTGTCATGCTCGTTTATCCACTGCGTTGAGTGTCTCTTGGTAAAACTTTCTGTTAGGAGAAGACGAACCCCGGATTGGAGGGGCCTTGAGTGTTCATGAAAATAGCGTCATTTTTAACATGTTGCTGGAGGGCAAGGGATTCCAATGTCATATACTTCATTCTTCGTGTCAACCATATGCTGTCCCACCCTCGTTCTGACGCCTTTCCTTGACTCACCTATGTAAACAGCCTCGCAGCAATCACATGGTACACAGTACACACCTTCTCTCATATTTTTACCTTTAGCTAACACTTCATTTTGGTCCCTCCCATTCTCTACCTTCCTTCTCTTCTTAAGGAGAGCATCTTTTAAGCCGTTGTCTTTCCTCATAAAGGTTTTGAAGCCTCTTTATTCCAAAATTCTTTTCAGTCTCTCACTCGTTCCTTTTAGGTACGTTAATGCCGACTTTTGTTTCGGCGTTGGTTTCAGTCTTGGTCATTTCTTCTGCGCCATCGGAAGTTTTATTTTCTTTGTTAATAGTGATTTTTTTCATCATCTTGGTAAAGAGCCCAGGAGTGTATTAGAGTTTTATAAAGCGCTACTTAGCTTTGTACAAATGTGTCTGTGCAAGCTAGCTGGTGGAAGATCAGAGCCTCACAATCCGATGAAACTCATTCTGTGCTTTAGCTTTCAAATGACCAGCTGGTTAGCCAGACGTAAACGGAATTCCTCGTTTTGTCGCCATCTCCTTACTAGATGGTTGATATGTGAGGCGTCCATCTCTTTCCTGCATGATTCCTCACATCCAGAAATGTGATAGAGCCACCCTGTGCTCGAAGTGGGAATAAATAAGAACCGGTATGGCATACACATACACTGTTTTCCCAACTTTGAATCCATTGGAATCCCAACTTGGAATTCCGGCTCTTGACTGTTTTTGGTTGGGTTGGGGGGTGTTAATAAAATAAAATGGACCCTCAAAAAGGGTGAAAAAATTATAAAATCTAAAAAATCTTTACTGAAATTAGTCCAAAAAAATAATATCTTGATTACTTAGAAAACAATAAACCTACTGTATTCCAAAGCAACAACATTAGCTAAGATCAGCATGTGGCTTTAGTTAGTACTTCTTAGGAATCTTATGGATATTTTTTTAGCCATTACGAATATGAATGAAGCATCGCACGGAAGTGCAAAAATCAAGATTTAAAGCTAATGAGTAAATAAAATAAACTAAGGGGTGTCACAGTCGTGAGCGAGGTAGGTTATTAGTTTTAGACAAAGCAAGAATCAGGTAAAATCATGAACTGACGTGATTAAATAAACAGTAAACACGGCATCAAACAAATAAATCAACTTTGTTGGAACTTTGTCAGACGGTATGCCCATTCCCCAAGGCAAAAAAAAGCGGTATGCTATACACCGATTTTTTAAAGAGGCGGTATGCCATACCGTTGCATACCGCCCCACTTCGAGCCCTGGAGCCATCTACTTCGTTTTCAACAGTGAACACCAGCTCTACATACCAGTTATCGAGTTTGAATCTTGACTGTAAAAATTTCTTTTTGGTTTGGGTCGTGATATATGGAATGCCCTTAGCATGTAAACAGTGAATGCTCTAAATGTGATTGAATTTCATGGAATGATACATAAGCAGCCCTTTAATCGCTTCTTAATTGTAAAAAGAGTGTTTTCGTTTTGAGGTTCCTGTGTTAGCGCTTCACACCCCTTCTGGTAACCATCCACAAATGGTAGTAAATTCCATTTTATTTATTTATTATTATGTATTATTATTTTTATTATCTTTATTAAGATTGACAATTGGTTTTGGCCAAGCTTTAAACTATGATGCTTTAAACTTTAAATAAATTATTTTTTATTTTTTTTTAAGAAACCCAGATTTATTTAATGATATTTTTTAATGATACTCAGCTTTTTCCCCCACTTGTCCTTCACGTTTGGCGATGCCATCGGGGACCATTGTGTCCCTGATAGGTCTAACCTTGGAGGTAAGGCATTCGCGACCCCAACCCAATACCATCAACCCTTCCCCTGCAGCCGAGCCATTGTCTTCGTTTTAAACTTTTAAACATTTTAACGTTTGTATTTCTTTTATTTTATTAGTTTTAACATTGGATGGCAGTCAGTGACCACCAGGCCCTTGCCATTCTGGTTGTGTTTGCAACAAACCTACATTATTATTATATTATTTACCATCTCGTGAATTTTCTTTAAATACTTCTCTTATATTGCAGCCAAAGGATCGTTTACATTGAAGTGCACAACTCATGATTTATGAAAATACTCGAACTTCAATAATGA
>JAHWFP010125716.1:1438-12054 GCA_023313725.1 Lithobius niger | reverse complement strand
AACGAATTTGTTTAATGTTCAGTTTGGCATTGTTGCATAAAAAAAAATGTTTAAAACAATGTAAAACAATCAATTTGGTCGTTTGGGGCTCCCTAACCCCTGAAACACTTGACCAATCAGAAGAAGCCTTATGAAAAAGGCATATCTCCAGATCAATACCTTTAAAATGAGCTAAGAAACAGCTTTATCCACTGCATGGAAAAATTTATTTTCGTGATACAAAAAAGCGTTACCAGTAGTTAGTAGTAATTAGGCAAATTTCAACGATATTCACATAGTTTTTTCAACAAGAAAACAGTAAGCTGTGTCCTTAATAGTGACGTTTATGTTGTCAGGCTACCAAAGTCTCCCGATTAAACACGTTTCAGCCTTTTCTGTCGCATAGTTATTTATCCTCAGATGGCTGAAAACAGCCAAACTACCTTTGCTGTAAAGACACAACATGTCTAGTGGTCGCCATGCTTATATATACATAATATCTGGATGTTATAGTTTTATCTTGGCAGGCGACACACTAGCGTGTGTCTTGATATTCTCCACCACATCAATCTAGGACTTCTGATCTCTCATATTCGAAAAATAAAATTGATCTAATTACGCATTTTGCTGACCTACGTAAGGAACTACACCAGTCTTCTTTTATTTCTGAACCAGATCAGTTTTGAGATATTATCATTCAGACGATAATCATACGGTTTTGCTAAGGAAATCTGATGATACAAAATACTATATAATCGCTCAACCAAAAATACACAGCAGACTTTCGATACAGCAAACATCCTAATGAGAAAGTATTCCCTAATGATGATCAATTTAAAATAGCTAGTTGACCACCTTGTGTTCATATGATGGAAATTTGTCTACTGTATATAAACTGTTAAGGAACAGCCAGAAAGGAAAATTTGTTCAGTATTGTAAAGGTCAATAGCATACTAAAATCCTTTTTAGGGAATTAAGAATTAAAACATTACCAAAGAAATTCACATCAGATCACAAAAAAGGCAAACCTGAACCCCAAGCCAAAATGTTCTACACATTGTCCCTTGCAATATAACCAAAATGTAGATTCAATGTAAATATAGTTAATTTCACACTTATGAGTAGTGTTATTCTCTGTATAAGGAATACCCCAAAACAAAACTTGTTAAGGATTCCCACCAAGCTTTTCGGCCGTGGGAAGTCGTGATATCAAACGCCAAGCTCCTTCACCAAGCTAATCCGACCGAGTAATAGTTCGAAGGTTAAATGAAATATATGAAAATTGCTTACTGCGCAATTTTCAATTATTCCATTTAATGTTTGAAGTGTTAGTCGGTGGGATTAGCTTGGCGAAAGAGCTTGGCGTCTGATATCACGACTTCCCACGGCCGAAAAGCTTAAAGGGAATCCTTAGCAAGTTTTGTTTTGGGGTAGATATCAGATTTTTTTGGTCCAAATTGATGAAATCCATTTTTTTTCTTAGTAATTATGAGATGGAAATGCCAATCTAGTTTTCTGGTCCATTTCTTTTTCTTCTCTTTTTTTTTTTTGGTTTCGTTAGATTTTGAGGACAGCAATCACCTTTTTTCATTGGATTAGCATTTTTATTAGTATTGCAGTATCTCCTTGCAAACGCACGAATTTATTTGTCAGTTTAACATCGTTCGTTAGAGCAGACGACAAAGATGTAGGAACACACGGAGGCCAAAAACTTTCGTCGGAGTGCCTGAGGATGGTGGCAGCCAGCCACCGAAAATTTGCTGGGCATTAAAAAGTGTCCTCTTTCTGAAAATGAGCGGACATTTTCTACATAATTCCAGTAATTATGACTCTTAATTTGTCAGTTTGGTATTGTTGCATAAAAACAATGTTTAAAACATTTTAAAACAATCAATTTAGACGTTTGGAGCTCCCTAACCCCTGAACCACTTGACTAATTAGAAAGGTCCATATGAAAAGGGCACATCTCCAGAGCAATACCTATAAAATGAGCTAAGAACCAGCTTTATTCACCGCATGGAAGAATTTATTTTCGTGATACAAAAAAGCGTTACCAGTAGTAGTAGTAGTTAGTAGTAA
Organism: Lithobius niger; assembly: GCA_023313725.1. Taxonomy (NCBI): domain Eukaryota; kingdom Metazoa; phylum Arthropoda; class Chilopoda; order Lithobiomorpha; family Lithobiidae; genus Lithobius; species Lithobius niger. The sequence goes on along the minus strand of JAHWFP010125716.1, from coordinate 9,996 downwards.
TTAGGGAAATATCAACGTTATTCAGGTTGTTTTTTCAAGAAGAAAACGTTAAGCTATGTGTCCAGCAGTGACTTTTATGTTGTCAGGTGACCAAAGTCTCCCGATCAAACAAGTTTCAGCATTTTCTGTCGCATTGTTATTTATCCTCACATGCCTGAAAACGGTCAAACTACCTTTGCTGTAAAGACACAACGTGTCTAGTGGTCACCATGCTCATACATACATATTATCTGGATGTTATCGTTTTATTTTACGACTTTGTTATCCCATTTCACTGAAAAGAAGAAAAATCCCCTCTCTACAGTGATTTGTTTATTTAAGCATTTCACTGTAAGGCAGCCTTCTGTATTCATCCAAGAACTTTGTGAATAAAGAACTATATTTTTGGCGCACTAGGCCCGTTCGTTGTAAAAGAAAATCAACTGTATAAAAAAACCTGAATAAGAAAATACATCAACTGGATAAAAAACCTGAATAAGAAAATACATTTTTTCCGGTCGGGACTCTAACCCAGGACATTGAAAATATTGGCTGTCTGCTATATTTAAACCATTACCACGTGATTTGTTGGTTAATGAGAAAAAGGGCGCTTTTTTTCTTTTACATGCCCAAAACGAATGTCTTTCTAAACAAACGTCTTTGCCAAACTGGTTATGTTTGTCAAAAATTAGCACAAAACAAACTTTGAAGTTTGTATTGAAACTTTGAAAATGTGTTACTCAGGGTTCAGACAAAACCTGGAAAACCTGGAAATCTCAGGAAAAATGAAAATAGAGCCAAAATCTCAAGGAAATTTCAGGGAAAACAAGAATTTCTTTGAAAATCAGGGAAAAGACAGGGAAATTTGAAAAAATGTCTTTGTGTCTGATCTGCAAGTTCCATTGAATTAGCAGATCACAAACAAAATCCTAGGCTAGTAGAAAATATTTTAATTTGTGCTTTAATATGTCCAAGTATTTTAGATATTTCAATAAACCAAATCTGGTACCAATATCGGTAATGAAAATGTCCTGTCTGGACTAGTCTCTAAACAGCTATTTTCTGGGATGTTGGATTATTTTAGCTACTACCATTTCCCTAACTAAACATCTTGTAAACACCTGGAAATTGCCATTGGATGCACCTAGAAAACCTGGAAATGTCAGGGAAATTAAGAATAAAAAAATTGTCTGAACCCTGTTACTGTAATCTGTTTAATATCACGCCAAGGCATTTTAATGTGGGAGGAACATAATGGTGGGAAGCACGATCATCAGGTGGGAATTAAGAAATAACCTTCTCTTTAAAAATTGTCATGGGAGATTACCTCACTGCAAACTAAAGGTTTTGTACTTGGACGTTTCAACCACGATATGTAGCTATGCTAAATAAAATTTACTATTAATTAAATGAATTATGTCTAAATAACCACCATGAATTTTAGATAAGATAATTATCACAATCCAAAATATCTTACTTCAAGAATAATGAAATTTATTATTTTGTTTCAGATTGCGTTTTAGTTAACAATTCAACAATCATATACCCAGATGTCACATCCAACAATGGGGTAGTTCATGTGATCAACAGGGTATTGTAGGATCAAAGACTGTGCAGGTCTAAGACTAATAGAAGAAGTGTACAAAGCTACATCAGCATTGGGTTGTGTTATCAGTATTCTTTGCTTGGTGTTTCCTTACCAGGCAATGCAAAAGATTACTGAAGACTGGCACACAATCTCTGAATGTTTTAGTTCTGTGGATACAAGCTGACCATAAAGGCTTAAGTGTAACTCAAATGTGGTATTCAACTAAGAGTTGCAAGTGTGCCATGATTAAAGATATGAATGTAGATATCATGCAGCATGAATGGTGAATGCTGCTTAACGACTTGGACATACTTGGACGTAAAGTGCCATTTTCATATAATTTAATGTTCAAGTTGAAGTCAAGAAGGACTTTTGAAGTTGTTTTTATTTTTAGCTTTCTTTCATATGCTAAAATGAACTCAAAAACATAGCCAACAGCAATGCGTATCTACGCAACGGTTAGTTATGATGCCGCATTCATTAAAATGGATGGATACCAAGCAAGACAAGATTTTGATGTTTGCATCAGTATTAATTATGTGATAGATAATAGAGTTCCCAACTGCCTTTAATGTTGAACTAAATGTCATGCAAGAACTGAAAGCGGTGGCTGAAAAGTAAATTCTTGTTTGTATCATCATTCATTTGTTACTGAAATTTTCACTTAATGCAGTTTGTTGTTTTTGTAAATGTTTTGCTTAGGATAGTTAGCATTAGGATAGTTAGCATTGAACTTGAATAAATATTAATTTATTGATGGAAATCACAATTTGTTGTCTTTTTTACGTGGCAGCATGTTTTTCTTTTTAGCAAAGTTCCACAGCAGAAAAATCTGGTGTCTGGTTAATTGTGTTAACCAAACTAGCTACAAAAAAAAGTTTGTAATAACCCCGACCATATGGCATTGAAATCCACGAGTGGTTTTACGTTGGGCCTTACGAGTATCACTCTTGCATGGTTGGCAAGGGTTGTTGTCAAAGCCTTGCGAGACATTTTATGGTAGATCTTAATTATATATGCCGAAAATTTGGGCATCGACAGAGTAGCATTAGGCTTAACGTCTGGGTAACCCAGTCACGATAAAACGGAGAATGCGGTCGAGAACATCCTTTAATTTTTTTTCTCACTTCGATGCTTGAATGCAGTTTGTAATTCTGCCACCAGTGGTCCAACAAGAGAGGTAGCATAGAATGGCCCCTAAGAATTACTATGAAGCAGATGAGATGGTTTTGCTGTGTCTAAATCATATCCTATATTTGGTTTCACAGCCCAGGCTGGGTAAGCAGTGGTGTAGATGTGCAAGAGCGCGCAGGAGAGCACAGGAGCGGAGCTCCCACACTTTTTCCCTGAGGAAGCTCCACTCCGTCACTTTTTTTCTGTTCGGCCTCGCTGGTGAGGAAAGGAAACAAGGCACCAAATCGACTAGGAAGGCACTGTGACACTCCTCAAGTCCAACTCTAACAATGATGTGCATCTGAGAAGCCTAGAATCCCTGGCTATTCAACACCACAGCCGAGAGAAGGCTATGCTGATGAATATCCAGGAACCGTCAAACCCAAACATTCAGTTCCTACTGAGAAGAGAGTTTAATAAGTTCCTGCGGGAGAAGTGGTGCACTGGCCTGCAAGTTTCGGAGGCTATGGCCTCGCGCCGCATTCCAACGAACGATAGCAGCAGACGAACGAAAGCAGACGAACGTTCACAACGAAGTAAGCGGGTGATGTGGTAGCCTGATGAAGACAGTCGTTCTGAGCCCCTCCAACTCCAGAAAACCTGACTGTCGAAAATTTGCAAGGATATTGGAACGGTAAATATCCTTTACTCTGATATCTAAGCGTACAAAACGTAAACATGGTGAGGCGTGTTCGTATTTTTTTTTCAGCGCTGCGACCGCAACGTCTGCATTGTTGTTGGAGCCACTATCAGCACTCAAGAATGCAAGATGATGTGCTCTCTGACGTCTCTATCGTTACACATCGTCTTAGCTGCCTGCCTTGCTGACATGTCGTTTATTCGACCGCACCTCGGGTACAGCGTTCAAGATTGGAATCTGCATTTTATCAAGGAACAACAGATCCTCGAAACCGTGCAGAGAAGAGCTATGAAGATTGTCCACGAAAGGCTTGACTACCACGTCCGTCATGTATCAAATCGTCACCCACAAGAGCACCATCGACCTAGACCTCTTCACACTGTCCTTGTCTTCTTGTACTAGGGGCCATAACAAAAAACTCTTAATGCAGATATCATTGGGAAGTTTACCTTTTCTAGGAGGGCAATCCAAAACTGGAACAGCGTACCAAACCATATTGTCAATGCTCCTTCCACTAATGCGTGGAAAAAGGCCTATGATATGACGTACGCTTCCTAGACTTGTTTCGGCCTCACAAACTTTGCGTAGGCTGTATACCCCCTTTTTGATTTGATTTGTAATAAGTCCGTGAGGTGTGTCAACGTGCCAGCACATCCCCGCTGTCCACAAATCGAATTACTGTACCAGTTCGCCGCGTAGGTTGACTTGGTTCCACTCTTCACACGTCGTTCTCGCAGCCGCTGTTTGTTACATTACATTTACACTTAACTGCTGTGAAAAAATGTAGTAATAATAATAATGCATGCATTCAATTGGGTGCATGCATTAGGAAATGCATGAACAATAATCAGTAGGAAATTTACTTTTATTTTTAACAGCACTATTAAGTTCAGAAATTATACTTTTCGTCCCATATGAATTCACAGCAACTCTACCAATCGCTACGCAAAAAATAAGCATTGCTATTTAGAAATTTGCTAGGCTTAAACCCCCACCACTTCACCTAACCAGGTTTGTCAGTCGCCACCAACCGCTCCTCCAATTTTTTTTTGCCACTACATCACTATAGGTAAGCATTAACTTTGCTGCCTTAGTGTGTAAAAAAAATACTCTTTCAGTTTCTATAGAAAATTTTATTGTACCAATTTGTTAGGAATTCCAATGTCCTAAATAACTCATTGCATTCCTTTTTGAATTTTCTGTCATATATGTAAATATTTTCACTTAGTCTACCTCCATTCGATGACCATCTTGAGTTTTTGGATAGTCTTCTGAATCGTCTCCTGAAAAAAAAATTATATCTTTAGTAACGAATGACCAAAGGATAGTGCATCATCATTTGGCAGCGTCCTTAAATTACATTCCATTTATTTTTTCCTTTTCTATCACCCTCCCCAACCCGGTAACGTATCGCTCTATTTTCTTTATTCAGTTGTAGTTTTTATCCTTATACAAGGAAAGGGTTGTAAAACCTGCAACTTCAGATAGGGATGGGTCGGTTTCATTTTTTTGGACTTCGGTTCCGGTTTCGGTTTCACGCCTACAAAACTGCGTTTTCGGTATCAGTTTTTGCTACCATCCACCGCAACCAGCTATTTCTCAATTTTTTTCTTGTAACAGTAGTATTACTAGCTTCTGACTCACTCCTGTTTTCATTTTCAGCAGCGTCATAGACCACGAGTCTGGCTGTGGCAACATTTTCCTCTACTATTTTCTTTTTAATGACTAGGTGCTACGCTGTCATTTATACACAGAAAAAGATAATTTACAATAATTTAAAACAACAAATCAAATTTTGATTTTCTGAACACCGTACGAAAAACCAACACAAAAACCGAATCAGTTTCGGTTATGGACCCATCCCTAACTTCAGACCGTTTCTACACGTCATTAACACATTTTAAACATAAATTTTTAATCGATAAGACCACAATACACTGAAGAAACTCTGTTGCTGTATGCTACTTTCAATGTTTTATTCCTGTTGCTGTTATGTTACTTTCATTGTTTTATGTCTGTTGCTATATGTTACTTTCATTGTTTTATTTCTGCTGTTGTATGTTACCTTAAACAATTACCGAAATAAAAACGTCTGAATACTTTCAAAAAATAGACAAACACTTTGTCTTGCAAATTTTCGACCCCATCAGGCTTCAAGGATTATTGGGACTTCCTACAACATCTTCCTTCGTTTTTGTTACCAACTAATTCAAATTTGGCCTACCTCGTAGCCTCCAGTATTTATAGGGCTGTCTGCTCCAACTCCCACTGACAGTTAAGCTTCTTGCAGAGGTGTGGCTCACCAAGTGTGAGACCCTCGGGAATGCAAGAGCTTGGATGTTCATTAAAGTCTTACCATATTTCTGGTGGTGTTGTACGGCGAGGGACTCAATACATCTGAAGTGGCGGTCCCGTGTGGTCTCTTCTTTGTCTTAAGAAGAGTACGCATATTCTTCCAATCAATCTCGTGCTGCTCAGTCTTGCAGTGGACTGTGATGCCGTTGTATTCTTTTTTTTTATTACGAACGTTTGTCATATGCTGTGCTAGTCCTGTACGGGGTCGAAAATTTGCAAGACAGTGTTTGTCTATGTTGTGAAAGTGTGCGAACGTTTTTATTTTGGTAATTGTTTAATTTGTTGTTTCACAGACTTACTACATGCAACGATCTTTTCGTAATGTTTACCGTCAATGTTTTCTGTTGCTGTACGTTACCTTCATTCTTTTATGGAAGTGGCTATTTACAGGTACAGTACCTGCAAACAACTGGCTATTTACAGGTACTATACCTGTAAGTAATCGACTATTTACAGGTACTGTACCGGTGAGCTATTGGCTTTTCACAGGTACAGTACCTGCAAGCAACTGGCTATTTACAGGTACTATGTTTACAAGCAACTGGCTACTATAAAACTACTGAACTTGTGTTCTTCCTCATTATTTACTAATGCTAGGCACATAAAGAATAATTATTTCGATTATTGCAGTTTAATTTCACATTAAAGTACGACCTGCCTGAATATTTGAAGGTCGTCTAAGAAAATCCTGAAAATTCCAGTAATATCTAAAGTACAGCCTTACTCGAGGAAACGTCAAATTTACATAGCCATACGACAAACCTTTCAAAAGCATCGACTTGTCACAGCTGACATTGTGCACGTGGCATGTGATTTTTAACATGAAATATACAGTCAAGCTCGTACGAAAGGCTGACAGTAGCTTGTTTCAGTTGTTTTAAGCTGTCAAAAACAATCACTATGACTCAACTAGTGTGGCACCCGGGGGTGTGGGGGGGGGAGGGGCTGGGGGAGTACCCCATCTCCAGATCCGAAAAATTAGGACTAAAATTTGTTAAAAGTAGACAAAGCATTTGTTGCAAGTAAAAAAAATTATGAAACTTGGTTTTCGCAACTTTTCAAAGGTACTAAAATTGCTGGAAATGAATTATTCTTTGGGAAGCCCTCCTTCTAAACAGACCCCTAGCCGAATTGTGGGACCTCATTTCAATTTTTTTTTATTTATTTTGCTCTCACCCACCCCCTGCCAACAAATTTTGTAACAACTAACAAGCTCATCTGCACACATTACATTTAAATGGGTTTTTCACTTCCATGCGTATCTCATAGACCAGATCCGACATGTTCATTCATGAAACCCAAATGAATCCGATTAATTGCAGCTTCGTAAAATGACAACACCGCACTAGCCAAAAGACGAAAAATCGTGCATACACACATTACATTTAAATAGTTTCTCTCTACTGTGTGAATTTCATAACTGATCAGGCATGGTGGTTATTCATCAAATCCATATAAGCGTAGACTACATATGAATGAAAACAGCATTTTATTGCTAATATTTTTGTTACGAAAATCGCACGATGCTACCCTGGTGCCATCTGTTGTCTTTTATATCGTTAAATCCTGCAGCAAGCGAAGGAAAGCACAAACCATGAACAAACAAATATTATCAAGAAAGTAAACATTAGCTAAGCCTACGTAAACTAACCTAAGAAAATATGCTAAGTTTTCAAGCGCCAGTAAACAATCTGTATCGATTAACGATATAATTGATAACAGATGGCGCCACTGTACAGTCGTATAATTTTTCCATTCATATAAATGTGTACTAAATCCGCTTTTGCAACGCTTAAAACGACTGCACAAAGTTCACGTTTTCAGGTAAGATTTGGCCCATATCGCTCACATCTGCCCCAGTTAACATCAGTTAGTGAGAATGTTTAGAGACTTGATCGTCTTGGCCACGAGTGGTTATAATCGTTGAGTCTGTAACTCAAGCGCCTTCCCGCAAAATTCTCATTTATAAAGCGTTTTGTCGAAGATTGTATAAGCACTCTGTTCTGAAATTACACGTTAAACGTGGCTTTAAAGCACATCTAATGACCAAAAACCATGAACAAGACAAATTTATCAAAAACGTAAACGTTAGCTAAGCCTGCGTAAATTAATCTGAGAGAATCCAATACGATCTCAATCACCAGTGAACAATGCTAACAGTTAATGACACAAAATGACAACAGATGGCGCCACGGTATTATGCGATAGTTGTTTCGCATTCATGAACACGCAACGTTTTATGCTCGAAACGATAGCTTAACGTCCACATAGTCAGGTAAAAATCTGGCCCAGATTCCTCAAATTTGGCGTGGTTAACATCAATTGTGATTACAGATTTGGTTATCTTGGCCACCAGTGAGACTGTAACTCAAAAGCCTTCCTGCAAAATTTACATTTGTAAGGCGTATTGTCGAAGCAGAGCTCTGGAATTACGCGTAAAACGTGACTTTAATGCACATCTGCGGGCTTTAGTCACGAGAATGATTAGTTACTAAATGAAAACCTTCATTGCAGTCTTTCCTTATTTTCGTAATGGTTTGCCTGAAAGATCAAACTACGATTCAGACAGCAATCAGACGGATGCTTTCGTGCTACTGAAGTATGCTGGCTTTGATGCATTCACTTTTTGAATACTACCTGTGAATAGCCAGTAGCTTACCGGTACAGTACCTGTAAATAGTCAGTTGTTTGCAGGTACTGTACCTGTAAATAGCCACTTCCTTTTTTTATTTCTTGTTGCAATATGTTACTTTCATAGTTTTATTTCTATTGCTGTTATGTTATTTTCATTGTTTTATTTCTGTTGCAATATGTTACTTTCAT
>JAHWFP010125715.1:17544-28172 GCA_023313725.1 Lithobius niger | reverse complement strand
GGGTTGGGGGTTTGATATGACGAGCAAAAGCAAGAAAACCCACCCAGGCTGGAGCGGGCGTCCAGCCTGAATTAACCTTTGAGCTTTGGAATGGCGATCTAAACGAGTTACGTATAGTCATAAAACGGATAGCACTGGCATTGGGCCACTTGGGGTTGGTCACGTGACCCAGCGTTGTGGACCACCGGGCCTGTCGTAAAGTTTAATGGCAGATCGTGGAATCCGTAGCCTGCCTTCTGTTTCAAGTGATCTCTCATTGAGTTGGGTTTGCACGTGGTCGTCGCTGGGAGGCGCCACAAGAACAGGTTAAGCCTACTCATCATCACCTTACGGTTGTGTGGGTTGGGGGACGTTACGTCAGGGGCTTAGGAGCGTGCCAGGCATGCCAAAAATGGTGTTTGTGGTTGTTCGGTCGTATATGCGAGCAAGCGAATCGACCCGCTTTGTGATGGAAGAGAGAGGGTAGCCTGTATGCAGAACAGGAAGTGACGTCATCATATGGTAACGACCGTCAATCGTGTCATCCAAGATAGCAGCTTTCATGAATGTGTGTTAGGGTCAACTAGTCCTTTCTTATATTAATTATGATTTTGTCCTCTGTGTGCTTCTTAGTTGACTCTGCTTGTGGTGGTCACTGGGGTCACCCCAAAAACATCTTAAAGGTGTCTGCTTATTCACCGAATGCCAGGTTGCAGCATCTAGCGCCGTTTACCATTATTTAATTCTATGTAGCACTTGATTTCAACAAGCGAAGGAATGCACATAGAAATTAATTTTTACACAACAAACAACCCACGTGCCTCCTAGCAAGTAAAAATTTGGTACGCCCTCATGCAGCTGGAAAGATTAACGGTATTAGTGTCATTAGATGGCGACAGGAGATTAAAAAATATATTTTTCCGTTTATAGAGCAGTGACAGGACGTGGTATTATTATATATAACTCTATGCTGGAGCCTTAATGGGTTAGCTGCAAGGGGCACTGCAGAGAGAAACAGACGGGCGTCATACTAAAGCCGATGTTGTGAAGAGTGACTTCTTAGACTTAAAACGCGGGATTTTTGTTGTTGGAGAAAACAAAGTTATTTTAAGCCTAAGAAATCCGCTCTTCCGTTGTTTTTCCCTCCATTTTTATGTAGTGCACCTTGTAGTTATGCCCTCCAAAACCCATACTGGTGCCAATATGATGGCAAATGTCACTGCTGTATAATGCGTCATCTAGTGATATTGGTATCGTTAACCTTTCTAGCTTGCTCCCAGGTGCACGAGGGTGTACCAAATTTCTGCTTAATAATTCAGAAGGAGCGTGGCTTGTCTGTTGTGTTTAAAGATATTTCTTTGTGCGTTCCTTTGCTTGTTGCGAGCAAGCGCCAGAGAGAACTATATAGTGCTCGATGGCACTTGATGCTCCAAACTTTCGTTTGGTGGCAACCCCCCTTTAACGAAGGAAAGAGTTTGCATTAAAAAGAATAGTCTGTTGAGAACACGAAAGATACACAAGTCTAATAAAAGTGAAAAGGCAATTGTTCCTTCTGGGTTCGGGTTCCAGTCAGGGCAGTTGCCATTTCATTCTTTCTTAGATTAACGTATCTTGTATTCTCACAAAATCAGTCTTTAACACGGGGACTGGTCGCCACTCGCGTATCTCACGGATACAGAATACTAAAAATTTAATGAAAGGGGTGAAACTAGCCAAAAGTCATATCGTACAACAATCCGTTTTTTTTTTTCAAAATCACTATTACCATCACTGGAACTCACGCTGAACATCTTTATTGTTAACGTGTCTCACGTTCTTTAAGTCATTGTTTGTACCTTTACGTTGTCCGGAAGCGATCTGAGAAGTTTTTCAGTTTCTGCTATCCCAGTCAACTTCCGGTAATGGCCGGGGCTTTTAACTCGATGCTAAAACGCTTCTTAGATCGCCTCTCAGGATAATGTAGTGGTACAAGTAATGACTTCGAACATGAGACCCGTTATCAATAAAGATGTTCAGAGCGAGTTCCAGTGATGATAATGGCGCGTAAGTGTAAAATTTAATAACGATTAATGCAGGTATGGATTGTGCTACGATGTGACTTCACCTGGTTTCACCCCCTTTCTTTATTATGCATAGTACTCTATATCCATGCGGGGGCAAGAGTGACGTAAGCCCCCCCCCCCTCCCCCCTCCCGGTCTTTAATGCTGACTGTTTGCTTCGTTAAGCAACATTAGTTTCCGGTTAGGGATGCACCGAATATTCGGTAATTATTCGGTATTCGGCCTATTCGGCCAAAAAAACTCCGCTATTCGGTATTCGGCCGAATAGTGCTATTCGGTATTCGGCAAGTTGAGTATTCGGTTGTATATTCGGTATTCGGCAAATTTTGTATTCGGTGCATCCCTATTTCCGGTACGACAACCGAATACAAGAAAAGAATTAAATTACAGGTATCGGTTACCGGTTACACATCGGTATCAGCCGGATCGGCTCAATGGTGATATATATCGGCCAATTCCTTCCTTCCTTCCTTCTCAACAACACGAGACTAAACTCAAAAAACGAAATTCGAATTGCCATCGGCATCAGCCGACTGTTTTAAAACTGCCACCACCGTCACACACACAACATCGATTTCGGGCGCCAGGCATGATGCTACAACATTTTATTTTGCAGTTTGGTTGCCAATTATTGGAATTCCGGCACGTCAATAAAAACGGCTTAATCGCACCCGTTTCAGACAAAGCACATTCCACGCCGGTTTTTTTTTTTCCCACTCTCTCTGTCTCTCCTCTTTCTCCTTTTTCGAATTCTGCTCGTTTCTCTGTCAGGTTTCCTCACTAGCCCGCGTTTCGTAATTAAAACCGATAACAGCCTTTCAGGTTCGCAAACCTAAAAATGGGGGGGGGGGGGGGAACGGGGGGAGGGAGTAGTGGTTGCCAACGACTTTTGTTAAAGCGAGGTATGATTAAACATTTTTTTTTCCGCTTAAGGCTATTATTGGATGGCAGCCAGTTTACATCTCGAGCGATGCGTGACATCGCATTCCGATCTCGCACCTTACGAGATCTCACCCAAGACGTTAGTTTCCATTCGCGTTGTACTAATCGTTTGTGGTTTTGAGTAAGACGTGAGGGGTCTTTTATATTTTTGTTCCAAAATGGCGGCTATAATTTCCAACACGATGGTGTGTGGTTTCAGTACCCTGTAATTGTTTCCATAAACACACTAACCAAAGACCTCCGTACTACTCAGCCTATCTTATGCCCCAAAATGGCGGCTTTAATTGCGAACACGGTACTGGCTTGAATGCTTCACCGTTTTATTTATTTTTTTTTGTGCTACAAGAAATGAGTCTAATATTGATGAGTGAACTAAGCCTGATAACGCATCCGCATAGATCTCCGTGCTACTCAGTTTACCTCTTGTCCAAAAATTACGACTTTAATTTCGAACACGATTCTAGCGTGAAAGGTTCGGCGAACTCGACTCACAATAAACAATATTTCATACATAAACAGTTATCTTCATTTCTCCTCACATTTTGCAGTAATGTGTCGCATACAGTCAGTAGCACACCAAAGGTGTTAAAATGCAAAAATCGTAACCATAAAAAAAAAATTAAATGCAATTAGGTTTCGCGTGAACTAAACACGGCAGTTACATTGTGGCATCAACACTAAACAGGAAAATCTTGCTTGTGTTCCTATCCTATGATATCGCTTCAGTTAAACTTAACCGTAAACATCAAACGAACTCGTTTTTGTTTACTAATTTCACAATGTGTTATGATTGATAAAACACCAAAGGCACCCCCCCCCCAAAAAAAAAGAAAGGCAAACAAATTTGCAATAAAATGTATGCATAAAGACGCGTGTACGGTACTCATCTGAATAAAATTTCTCATCATCGTAACAATCTCATCTGAATAAAATTTCTCATCATCGTAACAATCTCATCTAAACAAAATTTCGTGTCTTTTCCAGGCCCCAAAAATCTATTTTCCATGCCATTTTTCATACTCCCGTACCTACTCTACTTGTCATTTTTACGCAAATACGTACGTTACGTAAGAAGACTAATGCGGTTGGTTTATTGTTTGATTTTTTACCATCTGTTACCTTCAACCGAAGCAAGGCCACCTGACATTGAAGCTACGTCAGCTTCAATCTCAGTTGGCCTTGAACCAAAGAACTGACACACGTCTGTTTAGGTGTTATTGTACGCGTCATTAATTTCTGCTCTACTGTACATTAATTTTTGCTTAATTTCGTTGAGCAGTTGTTACCGGTAATGTCAGATTTTAATGTTATTTTTTTATTTTAATTTGGAATAAAATCCCCGAAATGCCTTGCCAGTTACATGACTTGAAAACATAAATCCGAACATGGGATATCATTAAAAACGTACGATGTGGTACGATGTTTCTACGCGTGCTTTTCAGGAGGTAAGGCCTCTACGAAGTTGAGAGTACCGCCAAACGATAGATAATTAAATTACGGTTCCAAAAGGAAGATCTTTGATACTGTAAGTTGATTTTTTGATCCTCGCGAAAAACGACTTAGGAAACAGTTTCATGACGCCAGAGTTTGAAACACGACAACAACACAGATCTCAACATTTTCACACTTCAACTAGTTGGACGCTAGAAAGAAGTAGACTTGAGTAGGGTTTTAAAAGGTTGCCAAGCATTCGTGTTTCTAAACCACGGAGGGTGCGCGGATTGAGCGAGCAAAGCAAGAGATTTGAGCATATAGCAAACCTTTAACGTCAAACAAACCTTTTCGGTGCTTATGAATTTGAAACGTTCATCATTGCACTCTTCGCCCCGCTCATCATTAAAAAAAAAAAAAAAAAAAAAAACTTGTCTTGTTTCAGATAAAGTCATCCAAGTCGCCGGCCCAGTCTTCGATTGCTCTGGCGTCCCAACAGTCGAAATTAAACCAACAGCAGTAGCAGCCCGTCAATCTATAAACCAGTCCTCAGCAGGGAGGCAGCAATCAACCAGCTTTTGTCATGTTAGGGATGGGGGAGGGAGTTGGGGGTAAGGGACCGAGCCGGCGCACAGCCTTGTGGGTGGTCGGGTATGGGGGGGGGGGGGGCTCAAAGGGTTGCCGGGAGTCGTTAATTGTGGGTCCTGGTGTGGCGGCAGAAGCCCAGTAAGTGGAGGTTATTGGTATCGATTGCTGTGGCTGCGCTAACGATCGAGCAGAGACCCCCAGCGCCTGATGAGGTTGCCGCCCGCCTTCGACACCAGCGCCGTTGGACTCTGGGAGCGTGCTCGCTCGCTTGCGTACTTGCTTTCTGCAGATGGTAGCGCCACCACAGTAAAGGGGCCAAAAAAAAAAAAAGAAGAGATAGAAATAAGGAGAAAAAGGAAAGAAGCCGCTCAAGAAAAAGAGATTCGTTTCGTGGAAAAGAGGAAGAATGAAAAAAAAAAGAAAAAGAAAAGTTGGGAAGATGAAAGGGGGAGGGGGGGGGAGGAAGGGGCGGTATTCCTTGGACGCTTCAAGAGAGAAAACGACAAAATGGAAATGACGAAGTTGTGACGATTAATGAGAAAAGACACGACTAGTTCTGTTTCTATACGTCTAAGGCGTGTTGGTTTTGCACGCCATACCTGGCTTCCAAGTGTATACGCCCGAACTTCTGTAAATGGTTCCCGAGCAAATAAATAAATACGGATGCAAACCTATTTACGTTTCCTTTTGGACTTAAATAATATCAGACTGCCTGAGCGGGGAATTGAACCCACGACCTGTATATGAACGAGTGTTAAATGCTGCCCATGAACGTTTCCTTTTGGCCGTGTCAGTATGGCTTAGCGGTAGGACCTCCTCAGCATTTGGTTTTAAAGGTCGTGGGTTCAATTCCCCGGCTCAGTCAGTCAAACATTTAGGTCCAAAAGGAAACGCAAATAGGTTTGCATTTATTTAACCTATCTCGTGCCCATTTGGCTTTCTGTCCTGTTTAATTCCAGAGCAAAGATAACGTGGGATTGCTTATACTACGTTTTTTTTTTAGCAATTCAAATCATGCAACGCGTATGCAACGTAATGAACGTATCAATCTAAACAAGATACTGCGCACCACGTCACAGTATTTGCGAACCGCTGTATTTCATTGAGAGGGGAAACAGTCAGAATCTTTTATCTTCCGAGATTGAGTGAGAACTGATCGTGGAGGAAGAATGGAACATTTCTTGGGGATGGCTGGAAGGAGCCCACTGAGAGGGATGTCTATTTCAAAACAGTATTTGAGTAACAGTTTTTGAATTTCTGAACATCTAGGGTGGATAAGGGAATGTAGTTAATATTGGGGATGATTTTTTCCCCTATTCGTTGCATTACCACAGCTTCCTAATATCTATAAAGGCTTGACGCTCGCTTTGGCACAACACGCGAGCCACATCATCCAAAACTGTCAAAAACTGCCGCTAGACGCGCTGAAAGCACACTCTACAAAACTGAACTCTTAGCGTTGATAAGAGTGTTAGCGGAACGCACAAAAACGTGGTATCCTTCTGTTATTAGTGATCCCGGTGTTGCAGCACTAAACGAACGTTGTTTTATGATAACAGTGACAGTGGGTGCACGGGTAGGTGCGAGCACTGGGGCGTCAAATTCGATAGGAGTCCTGGCCCCAGCTGTACATCTCTGGCTTCTTACAGACCCAGGTTCGATCCTGGTTATGGGAAGTGTATATGTACGGGTTTTTCTCCCGTTGCACGAGGGATTCCTCCGGGTACTCCGGTTTCCTCCCTCGTGCGGCAAAAAACAACTCTTCTGATTGTGGTATCTTCCACTTAACAACATCTGCCGCTTGGGAATTTGGGTGGGTGGATGACTCGTGCACCGTCTCTGTATTATTTATTTATTTATTTAATCCTTGACGTATTCGGACGATTTACTGCTACGTCAAAGGATCGTTTAATACATCTAATAAGAATAGGACAGGACGCAGCACAAGATACAACACAATAAAGACGTACCATGGTTCTTTGTTAGTCAGAGAAAAAAGGTTCAGTAAGTTGAGGAGAAAACCTGGAAATTGAAACAGGTAACCTACAAAACCTGGAAGGGGTGGGGGAGTGGAGCGACACATCCCCAAAATACACCAAAGAGATCGTATAGCTGCTAAAGGATATTGGTATAGCATCTCACTGCACCCTGGTCGTCAGTGACTGAAACGAATTTTGCCCGGGTCATCTTTTTTGTCACCGACCTGATCATCGTCATTAGGATCTCGGCTGCGATGAGCATCTGCTCTCTGCTGGGTATGAAAAGACAAGAAATTGCCCGACAGAAGTATTTCTGTAAGCGTTTAACATAAGTGTTGAAGAGTAAGCATCCTGTAAGTGATTGATCTCAACGGAATCAACTCTGTGGAATAACTTCAAAATTGACTTTGTGGAATCTCTAAGGGTCTCTGTGGAAGCAGTTTTCTATGGAAAGACAGAGAATTTATCTCTGCATGTTACGGAAATACAAGAGACTTATTTTCTAACACTGTGTAAATACAGAGAAACTCTGCATGTGATGGAAAGATGGCACTTAAATGTCCATAAGTTGATGGAAAGCTAATAATTGAGTCATCTGTGGAATGCTATAGAAAGATGGAAGGAGTTGCTGTTAGGACAGTTGACTGATCTCTACATACTATGGAAAGATGGAAACAGCAAATGTAAAAACAGTTGTCTGATATCAGTATACTGTGGAAAAAGGGTATTAGATGGAGAAAAAAAACAACAATTAATTGATCTCTGAATGCTATGGCAAGACAGGAGAATTGTGCAATGCCGCAGAAAAATAGGCAGGAAATTGTTCTCTAACACTTTGGAAAAGGCAAGCGATTGAATTGTAACACTAAAAGGTGGAAAGGTGTCCTGCGAGTCAACGCAAAATCAAACAATTGCTCTTTGTATACCATGGCAAGATAGAAGATTGGTTTATAACAATTTGATCGACAGGAAATTTGTTTATTTATTTATTACTCTATGAGAACCTAAAGGACTTTATTCCGTACGCTTTACACCATCTTAAATTACGCTGCCTAATACAACTTCCCAAGTACCAAACACTCCACAAACTACATCAATCACCAGAGGAAATGTTCTTTAATTCTGTGGAAAGATGCAAAAAACGCTTTGTAGTCTATGGAAAGACAGAATAGAGTGGTGCATCATCTGATAACAGAGGAGATTGTTCTCTGCAAATTGCAGAAAGCTAAGGCGATTGTTCTCTAAAGCTAGGAAAATTCTGAACGTTGTTTACAACTTCGGAAAAGCCAAGAGGACTCGAGGTCTTCCCGTCTATTTTAAGGACACTGCCATATACGTTATGTTACTCTACGCATAAGCGACACTTTGTCGTTGTAACCCATTCAAGTATGCGGATAGAACCGTTGTTACAAAAAGAATATCATCGATGAAGAAGGGAGAATTTACATAATAAGATCATACAAATCAAGACTATTACTTTTAAGCACTACTTTTAAGAGTTAAGGAAGAACCAATGGCACCACACGTCTGGCACGAGGGAAGCATTGGAGAAGGTTTTCAGGACAGCATGCTTCTCGAAGGGGTAGCTTCGAGACCGCCTTGAGCCTTATTTATTTCCGCCAGCATGAAGGTCAAAGTGGAAGAATATAATAGACTAGCACCGTATCCGGCTTCGCCCAGGGATTTGTTTGACCCATGGTTGTTTCCCATCATTATAAAAGTGGGAGTAGGGGTGATTTGAGACACGTGATGGCTGATATTTCCGTGAACGTGAACACAGAAGAATATAACAGAAGTGATCATAGAAAAGGGGGGAGGGGAATATTAGCAATGGGGTGGGTGATTTAAGTCACAGAATGCGCTGACTTAGTGAGCAAAGCAAACGAAAATCAAGGTTTGTTAGCCAGTGTGTGCAATTAATTAAATTCATTAATTTAATTCGATCGAAGATGGACATACACATGAACTTCCTAACCTAACCACTTGTTGCGAACTGCGCATTCAACACCACATGACGAAAACTAGCTAAGTGGGAGCCAGGTCTAGACTTATTTTGGGAACTTTAGGGTCAGGACTTTAGGTCTAGCTTCGGGTACGAAAGCAGATCGAGGCCTAAAGGCGGCTTAATTAGAAACTACCCAATTTAGGGTTCATGAAAAGAAGGCTTAAGCTTAGGGAAACCTATCATAAGAAGTTACCCTGACTTTAAGCGACTTAAAGAAACCAGCCCTCTTTGGGCCTAACAAGGGAAGCTGCCCTAACTAAGGGTTCAGTTGAAGCAGGCCTACTAAAGGCTTAAAAAGCCAAAAATTCCCCTAGCAGGTGTCGAAAAGGACCAGACAGGCGGCTAGCCCGAAGGCTAACTGATTTTTCCATGCTGGTTCCGTTTCTCTTATATGATTTGGGTACTCCTAACAACCGCGAAAAAACAAGGGTATACGGATAAACATTTGTTCAGGTGGCTACTTTATCTAAACCCATCTAGCTTAGAAATTTTTCATTTAACTTTTTCTAAATTTAAATACTATGTTTCATTTTGCATCCTTCGTTTCTTTCGGCAGAATATTGTGCCATTATTGTCATGTTCAGATTATACTGTTTTCTTTGGATTACTCATATACTTTTTTGTTCTGACTTCGCAAATTAACTTAATTTATCTTTCGGTTTTCATATGTATATATATATATATTTTTTTTTTTTCTTAAACAATTTCTCGCATGTAATTCCTAGTTCTGATTGTAGGAAATATATTTCCTTTGTGTTTGTTGATTTACATGTTTGTTCGGTCCCAATCCACACGCGGGTGCAGGCTCTTGTGGTATGTGGGTCTGTCACTTATATGATTGTGTTTGGTCGTACATGCTTCTAAATATTAATAATAAACTCAGATAAGATTCATGGGGAAAAAAATAACAAGATTTATGGATACTTCCAGAAGGTTCGAGAGACAGGAACCGGAAATGAAATAACAACTCAATTCATAAGCTCACCTATGAAAGATTACACCGATAAAGACTTAATGGCCATGGGCCCCAGCAAACATTGTCAGCATACAAGATTTGCAATACCACACTGGCTTCAGCTAGTTCCCATACACGGGAAATCGCAAACCGGAAACACGATCAGCATCCTGGTTATCCCTAACTTGCAAACCGTCTGCCATCCTAACTCGTTCGGGGTCCGCCAGGTGTCCTACTAGTCGAGGAAGTCATTCGCTCTCTCTCTCTCCTTCTCTCGCTCAGTGAAGATAGCACTCTCCTTTCTTCCGAGATCTCATGGGGCGTCAGTAATTAGGTTTAATCCGGTGGGAATCGGAGGACCCGAAACCCAAAGCTTTGCTCGCAGGATTGCAAAGGAAAAGGTCTTAGGAATTGAGCCGTTGCCGAAGACATTACACTTGGTGAGCCAAGCACAAACCCAAGCGTTTGTCTTTGGGTTCTATTTTCTCCTCGGCTGTAGATTGCCCTGCAAGTCTCATCAGTTGCATGCACGTGGAGTGAGTGTGGTGGAGGGGGGGGGGGGGGGGGTTTTGTGGGGAAGACAGGAAGGAGGTTTCTTTCAAGAAATTCGGGCAGGGTCACAAAAACATTGATTTCTATGAAGATCAAGTCTTCCACGACATTTGCTTGTATCGGCTTAAGATGGTGT
>JAHWFP010125715.1:0-17534 GCA_023313725.1 Lithobius niger | reverse complement strand
CCCTTTCCTCCATTCTTTTTGTCAATTTTCACCAATGACTTGTAGGCTAAAGAACCAGAGGCGGGTGGGCGCAGCTGCTTTTGTGTTTCTCCCACAATTCTCTTCGTCTTTTGGCACCATGCCAAGCGTGTTGCCTCGCGCCTTTCCCAAGGCTTGATGGGAAATTGAAAGCAGGATGGCGGTCATCTATCAGCTGGTGTCAAGGTGGGAGGCTGCACGATTGATGGAACAGCAGCAGAACAGAACAGCCGAATGCCCTCGGAGCAACGCAAGTTTGGGAAATCGACCTTCAAAGCCTAAACGGAATCGTTTTAAAACTATAAAATGGCGAACGCTGAACGACAACGGGTGTCGCTAATGAGCAAAAGTTGGTAGTTGAAGCCGACAGAATGATGACTGTAATGGATAGACCCGCAAACCCATCGAAGCGGCAAGAGGATGGGCTGGTCTCGTCAGAAGAGAAGAGGCTTAGTACGAAGATGTCGTCACAGGCTTGATCATGAGAATCATGCCTTCTAACGATTCCTTATGAGATGTAGGAATTTTTTTGTAGTGCAACAACACTCCGACTGTGTCTCGTGTTTCCGTCATATGTTGGGCCACAGCCCTAACACTGTCTTATACACTCCTCGTTCCTAGGTTCTTTATGTTCTTCTGGATCCGTTTACAAGGCACGGGGGACTCGTCGTCTCGTCGCTCGGGCACTGCATGGCTGCGGAATACTATATATATAATGAAAGAGGTCAAACCAACCAGAAGTCATGTCGTAGACCAATCCGTACTGTATAGACCAGTGACATTTGCCGCCATATTGGCACCAGTATGGGTTTTGGAGGGCATAACTACAAGGTGCACTACATAAAAATGGAGGGAAAAACAACGGAAGAGCGGATTTCTTAGGCTTAAAATAACGTTGTTTTCTCCAACAACAAAAATCGCGCGTTTTAGGTCTAAGAAATCACTCTTCACAGCATCGGCTCCAGTATGACGCTCTTCTGTTTCTCTCTGCAGTGCCCCTTGCAGCTAACCCATTAAGGCTCCATCATAGAGTTATATACAATAATACTACGTCGTGTCACTGCTCTATTGAGCGTTATTAAATTTTACGCTTACGCACTAATATCGTCACTGGAACTCGCGTCGAACGTCTCTATTCATTATTTATACCACTACATTGTCTAGAGAGAGCTGAGGAAGCGTTTTAGCATCGAGGTAAAAGCCCCGGGACATTACCGGAAGTTGACAGGGATAGCAAAAACAGAAAAGCTTTTCAGATCACTCTGCATAACGTAGTGGTACAAATAATGACTCAGAACGTAAGACAAGTTAACAGTAAAGACGTTCACCGCGAATTCCAGTGATTATAATAGTGATTATAAAAAAAAACCGGATTGTTCTACGATATTACTTGTGGCTGGTTTCACCCCTTTGGATGCCCATGATTACGGCAGTGGGACGACGTAGTATTATAGTATATAACTCTATGGTGGAGCCATTTACTGGGTTAGCTGCAAGGTGCACTGGTGGGGGAAAAGAAGAGCGTCTTACTGAAGCCAATGGTATTAGACTGGATTTCTTAGGCCTAAAACGCGCGATTTTTGTCGATTTGTTTGCAGTTGCTGACATTTTTTAGTAAGTGGGATCTTTATTTTCCAATTACAACCTAAGCAGCGTAAGGGATTGGCGAAAACAACAGTTTTTTAAGCCGACGAAATACACTCTCAAAGCACTGGCTTGACTAGAAGTGCCGTTGTTCAACTCACCATTTCAATCTAGTGCCCCTTGCAAGTATCTCTCTTGTAGCAATATGACGTCACTTGCAAGCTTCGGGAATGTATGCTGGGATAGGAAAATGGCGGTATCATCCATCGAAGCTGCAAGACGGAAATGGCGGTTTCTACCCTGGATTTGGTAGATCTGCAATGACGTACGACACGACATATTTTTTGGTGTATCTGTGGGACTGAAAAGCCGTTTACGAACTGCAGAGTTGGGTGCAATTCCAGGCTAACATCAGAGGCAACGTGGGATCCTGCATCATCAGCTTGGAATACGTGCAAGGACATCAGCCCCAGCTACAGCATCGCCGAGTTCCTGGACAAGCAACGCAGATCAGAAACCGCGCGTTTCTTTTCTTTGCAGAAGTGTAGCAGTTTGCTGAGGTTGGCGAAATGCTTACGTCACGCAAACGCCACTAGCACCAGATGATACAGATGATACAGAATTATCAAACGGACCAACAAAAAAAAAAAAAAAATGGACGCTGCCATTGTATGTTTTTGGTCGCAGAGTGCCTTGTTGATATCCAAAGTAGTAAAAAAAAACAATGGTGGCCGTCGATTAAAGCCGCCCCCTCCAGGAAGACGTAGCCGATCACAAAATACTTGCAGGACTCAAGATACGCCGCGCGCACAATAAGTTCTTTGCTGATTTTTGAAATACATGGTACTATTTTCAACTCGTCTAATGCATAGTGTTAGGATACAATTTTCAACCTTGGGGTTGAAGACATTGATTTTATACTAACATACCATTCCGATTATTATAGGCTATTCGATCAGAACCATTAATGAGGAAATGTTAGGGTTTCCTCCAGCTTCCCAGACAAAACTCAACGACCGTAATAGTTATTAGAATTAGTAGATGAAGCCCGTGCTACGCGAGGCTGGTATTGGATGCGCCGTTCGCAACACTGGTACGGTTTGGTTGTTCATGTGTATGTCCATGTTTCACCGAATTAAGTTTCTTCAATGTAAAATTTGTGCACACTGGCTAACAAACGCTTTCATCGAATTAAGTTTGTTCAAGCCAATTGTTGCACCCATTGGCTAACAAACGCTGATTTTCGTTCGCTTCGCTCACTCAGTCAGCGCAGGTTGTGACTCGTATCACTGGCTGCACCGTTTTTTTTAAATTGTCACGCTCAAGCATCGTTGCATGAAAAAATCGTTGGTTGGCTAAAATATTTTTTGGCTTACTGAAGTTCGTTATACCCACAAGTTGTGTTGGATGCGCCGTTTGCAACACCGGTACGGTTTGGTCGTTCAGCTCATCCGTATGTCCATGTTTGACCGGATTAAGTTTCGTCCATCAAATTTTCGCTTCGCTCACTCAATCAGCGACCCCCATTCACGACGCAGCCCCGACGCCTTTACCACGCACTGACACGTAAATATTTCTGTAGGAAATAAACAATTACGCTTTTGTAGAACAAAGTTGAAACCTTTAGCCTAGGCTTTGGTCTTTTATTTTTATTTTCTGGGAGAGGCAGAAAGTAAATGGCCGGCGTAACAGTGCCTCATTGTCGTTTTATTTATTTACTACTCTACGAGAGCCTAATGGACACTACTCCGTACACTCTACACTAACGTACGCTATACTCCGCTACAGAAAGCACCGAAAAGACAAAAAAGACAAGAATCAAGAACTCGGATACAAGAAACTACAGATACCACCATAACAAAGCAAAACTTAAATTAAAATTCCAAATACCCTACTGGGAATGACAAGACCAAGATGGGCGCTTCAGACAGAACCTGCTGTAACGTTGTGATAATGATAACTAAAGAACGAACACAGATATTCGATTGTACGTTTTTGGCAGTAGAGTGCCTTGTTGATATCCAAGATGGTTACAAAAACAATGGCGGCCGTCGATGAAAGCCGCCCCCTCCAGGAAGACGTAGCCGCTCATAAAATACTTCCCGGACTCAAGATACGCCGCGCACACGATAGGCGTACAATTGAGCTCAGACGATCGCACCTGTTCGTCCGAGCAAGAGACGGTACAATTCACGTATTTTCCGTTGCGTTGTGAAATCTATTTCGTGACATTTTTCGTAACCACTTTACCTGTATACGATTTCTGCCCAGTTGCTCTACAAACGTATCCAGCACCGAGGTCTACTAGCGCATCTGGATAGCTCTGCCATCACGCGCTCTGTCATCCCCTTGGCATGTAAATGGTAAAAGAAGCGACCTCGTTGTTTCAAAACGTGTGAAGTTGGCAGTAATAGTGTTTTTTTTTATTTATTTTTTACAATTTGTAATTATCGGCATTTTTTTTTCACTAAAAGAACTTTCACTACGTTGTATCATGGATTTATATAGTACCACACTATCCGTTAAGCTCAATGGTTGTATTACGGCACAAGGCTATGAGTTGTTATTGTAGTGCAAGCCTTAAACACAGGGCTTCCTCACAACCGCTACTAAAAAAAACAAAGGAAAATGCGAATATTTCCGAAAATATTTTGAGGTAGGAATTACATCTTTGAAATTTCATGCGCCAGAGCCACTTTGTCGTGAAATTTGTCAACAAAGACAAATTGCAACAACAAGAAAATTGCCAACGTTATCGTTTCCCAGTTGAACAAACAGACAAACGCAGAGACAAATAGGCACACAAAGTCAAAATTCAGTCGAGTATTCGGCCTCGCTCGCCTCGTTTGCTCGGCCAACAAATCACGTACATCTAAGAAGACTGGCAGCTAGTTGATACAGAGTAAGGCTTCTCCAATCCTTGTGTAACGCGCTATTTACGAATAGCAAGGTGCACCATGAGTAAACACTCAGGGTGCACCTTGTAGTTACATAAGCTGCTTGGCGTCCTGTCAACTTCCGTCTACACCGGAACTTAGTCGAACGCCAACAGCCGGGTAACGAGCCAGTCTTCCTGTTCAGACCAGTTAGAACCGGCTCCTACCTGTTAGCGGTTGCGCAACGTAAAGAAGCCTCAGGCTACTTCTATTGTTCAGCCCCGCGTATAAATACGTGGGCCTGGACAACAGAAGACACTTGGTGTGGGGCAGACAACTCGAAAGGTTGTCTCCCTGGACTCAGCTCAAGATAAGACCAATCTCCTAAACTTGTGTTTTATGCCTAATATGTGTAGTTCTCAGTGCATAGTCCCCTAGCTATGCAGTAAGGAGTAAATTGGCTTCGAGATTATCCTTGACTTCAATCGTCTACTCCCTGTGTACGTTACACTTGTTCTTCACCTACTCCCCAGTTTGGCCGTTTGGTTGGGCAACACACTAGGCACGTGATACGAGCATCACGGCACGAAAAGGTCAAAAAATGGGGAAGTAAGGGAGGAGTTGGAAATAGGAAGTCTTAATCCCCGAAAGAGTATACTGAACATCGCGGCTGTTTTAACTACGATGCATTCCGTCTCTACAGGGCATTGACACAACGTAGTATTATTGTATATAACTCTATGCTGGAGCCAGTAACAGGGTTAGCTGCAAGGGGCACTGGAGGGGGAAAAGAAGGGCCGTCTTACTGAAGCCATTGCTGTTAGAGCGGATTTCTTAGGCGAATAACGCGCGATTTTTGTCGATTTGTTGGCAGTTGCTGACATTTTTAAGCAAGTGGGATCTTTTGTTTTCCGATTACAACCTAGCAGCATAAGGGATTGGAGAAAACAGCGTTATTTTAAGCCTAAGAAATCCGCTCTCAAAGCACTGTCTTGACTAGAAGTGTCATTGTTTAACCCTCCATTTTAATCTAGTGCCCCTTGTAGCCAATATGACGTCACATGACGCTGCTCTGTAGGCTGCATCACTGTAAGCAGCATCGATGTTCAAGTGTGCTCTTTCAAGTGTTGTCCAGTTAATATTTTTTCCTAGTTCCTGCTATTTTTAATATTTCTTAGTTTCCTACATTTCATAGTTCCTACTTTTGTTTAAAAATATTTATTTGTTTTTACTTTTTCCTAGTTTTTTTTTAATATTTTTTATTTTTTTTACTTTTCCTGGTTCCTATTTTTTTTAAATACTTCTTTTTATTTCCCCAGATCCAGCTTTAAAAAAAAATTCTTATTTTCCTATTTTTTTTCTCACCTTTTTCGGACTTTCGGTTCCCTACTTTTGTTTTTTAAGTGACCTTATGCTCGTTAAAGGTAATTACCAGCCGCTAAAAGAAAAAAAAAATTGAGAGGACTCCAAGGTTTGTTAAATTATTTTTTTCGTATCATTCAAGAATTTATAACCGCAAATTTTTCCTCGACGAAAATTTTAGTGAGAACTTTATTCCTTACTTTAGTATAATTTTTATTCCAAACAACAAACCGGAAAAAAATTGTCACGGTAAAGCTAAAAATTGTTGTATTGTTTACTGTTACCTTTAGTAAATAAAAAATTTTAGTCTTAATTTGTCATTGTTGATGACAAGAATTTTTTACCTGTTTTTTCTCCCCTAAAATCGACTACGACTCCTGCTGCTTTTTAAGCTACCGTGTGTAGCGAAGTGTTCGTATTGGACAGCGCCTGAAGTAACGTAACGACTGTGCAGGTAAAATTATAACGCTAAACTTAACTAAATTTCATCTTTACTGTAAAGGATCATGCAATGGATTAGGTAAAGATAAACTTTACAGTCAAAATGTTCGTAATGAGTACAGGCAATCAAGCAATTCGGGCTGATCCAATACTATGTCAACATTTTCAACAGAGCAAGAGTTTAATGACTGGCAGAGAAGCCCACTGGAACTCAGTCAGGCGGAGCTTTTCCCTCCAACGCGGTAGCGGTACTGACGTAGCTGTGAACAAGGGCCATTTCTTAACTGTGTTCGACTGTGTTAAATAATTACGAGGCGGTAAGCCAACCGGGCTCAACTATCAGTATGACGCATCAGTATTTCACTATTGAGATTGTCTCATTGGTTTTGCATGTCTAGCGTGTTGGCATGTGCTTGAAGGTGTTGTCATACTCATCATCATACTGCCTAATGATTGTTTAATCACCCTCGATGAAAACAATTTTTTTTTATTAATTTCTTTGAGCATTAAGTCAACCGAAGCAACTTAATGCTTGTATGGCTGAACCGGCTCAATTTTGAACATTACCAGACTTTTAGAGAAGAAGAAATATCTGGTAAAGGGAGGTGCCAACCCGGGGATTCGATCCGGGAAACCTCCGATCATCGTAGGGGCCGAAAGATTGTCCAGAATTGGCCAGAATAGTTCCCATAGCCGCTGAAGAAGCGTGGTAGCCGCTCACGCTACCCTGGCCGGCAGTCCTGGCGGGGACTTTGCCAAGGTCCCCTGGAGTTCAACCAGATCCGAAAACCTCTCTCACCACTCAGCCACGATGACCACGCTTTTAACTCAGCCGTTAAGTACGTATTTACAAGTCTCACTCCAATTCATCAAACACACAATTTTGAGAAAATTAGGGCTTCGCGAGCCTTTAGGTTTTTAATTAATTTTTTTTAACAGATTTTTCTGTCTTTCCTTTACAAAAAAAAAAAAAATAAATAAATAAAAAAAAACGAATCGGCAGTAGTCGTTTTCGGGAATCATCACGAATTAAATTGTGCAAACGTCAATCCAGAAATCCTTGGTTCGGTTCCCAGCTTCACGGTGGGATGTTAAGTTTGGCTTTCTTGTCTGATCGCATTTCTTCTTGGTGGTCCCAAAAGTTGGCTCCTTTAGATTCGTTCCTTATTAATTACTTTATCGCAGTTCCTTTTCTAGAAGATAAGAAGTTTGAAATTTTTAATCTCTGGTTTCAATTTTGAAAATCTGTGTCGGTTGAGGTTTTTGCTTTTCTGAAGAGGAAAAAAATGTTGTAAACGGTGAATAATTTTGTAAGAATATAGGACCCAGAAAAGAACCCAGGGGAATACAAAAATCGTGACTGTTGCGACTGTTCGTTTGTGAGTAACCCAGCACTGTGTCGAACCCGAAACCAAAAGAAAACAAGCGGCTACAGCGACTGCCTAGTCGCACCGGTCTTCTATAAAGTTCCTCCACTTCCAATGTTGAGGCGCACACCTCTATCATGCACTACACCAGCTATACTAATCTAAAAGCAGTATATAGCCATCACTATTGCCGGTTAAAAATGTGTTTTAATCAGCAGTTTTAATTGCGTAAATAGCAGCTAACGGAGATGTGGATTGTATAGTAAGCCTAGTCATTTTGACAACACGGTGCACCTACAGGCACTCAGTTACAGTGTTACAACGTAACGCGCAACGTAGCCTATATAGATCAGTGGTAGCAGGGAAGTGGCGAGAGAGACGCTGTTGATGAAGCCAACAGCGACTCGTAGCAATGGACGTTGCCATGGTAACATGATTTTAGGTCTAATTTTCATTTTTAGGACTAATTCTAAAAATGCAGTTTTAATTTCGTAAGTAGCAGATAGGCCTAACTGAGAATTTGGTTCGACGGTAATCCTATTCATTCATGCAACAATGCGACGAGACTATTTTAAACGAAGCTAAAATCCATTTGTTTTTATTGAGTGTTACCGCATGATTTTAATTTGACGATCAAGTGTTATCATTTAATTTAGATACGTCGAAGAAGTCTACTACCTATAAGAAAGTAACAATGTTTTAATTTGCCATGTGATTTAACTAACTTCTCACACTGAATCTAACGTTGTAAACAATGGTCGTCAATAGCTGATACCGTTGCGAAGTTGAAAAAAGCGACGAACGGACAAAGTCGTTGCAATAGTCTTCTCAGCCGGTACGGCTGTACAGAAGACTAAAACAACTAATTAAAAACCTTTGGAATCGCATCCTGTTTTGATTATTCATCCCTCCTATCCAACATCATTCCGAAAAAGCCATTTATCAAAATTTAGTGCTTTTGACGCTTTAAAAAAATATTCCTATGTAATTACGAATTGTCAGATTGGGTAAAAATGGCTAATTTCAAAAACAAGACAGGACCAAGAGCAGAATCCTGGGGAACACCAACTAGTATCTGTAAAATGCCATGACCGCTATTCACACAATACTTTTCTTTTTGAATGGCCGTTACGTAAGTCGATAGCATCCAACATCATTCCGAATTGTCAGATGGAATAAAAATTTTTAATTTCGAAAACAACACAGAACCAAGAGCAGAAGCCTGAGGAACACCAACAAGTGTCTACAAACTGTCGTGACTGCAATTCACACAATGGTTTTTCTTTCTGCATGGCGGTCACGTAAGTTCAATTGTGAAGGACCTTACCTTACGTCGAACCCCAAACCAAAAAAATAAATCAAACAAAAACTAAAACCAACGGATACGCGTCCTGTTTTTTTTCCCCTCGACTTATCCGCTTATTTCTTCCAACAGGACACGAAAACGCCAATTATCACAACCTAACTATTCACACGTAAAGCCTTTACCGTTATTTTTCTTTTATTCCCACACAATTACGACTTGTCGGATGGGTACCCTAAAACCCCAAAAGTGGTCTGTATTTTTTTCCAGCTTCCGTGTGTGAGTATGTGTACTCACGCCCGAATTTGGTGAAATTTACGCCGCTTTAAAATATTTACGTCTTCCGTATCGTTCCTAACAACGATGGCAACGTGCCAAAACGACCTCCACTGCTGCCTCCCTCCCCCACTCGCTCTTCTCCTCCCTCCCCCCGAAACTCCTCTCCCCCTCTACTCCTACACCATCTCCACCCGAACGCTAAGACTAGTGTGTGTGTGTGTGCTCGCTTACGAGAGAGAGCTGGAGCTAGCAGCAGTGAAGAGAATCGATTTTAACCCTTCTACGAAGGACTTAGATTTGGTGAATGTGGTTTGAGGTCCTGCTATCCCTATAACTTCTTCTCAGCGTGAGACACGTTGCAAGACACCGTATTTTTACGTTTTTATTGTAAGGTGCGGAATTAGCTAGTGAACAAGGCAGTAGTCACCTCTTTTTTTTTAAACTGGTCTTTTCGAGTCTTCGATAGATTTTGATGGAATTTGATGGAATTTTTTTTGCAGACAGATTCGACCATCCCTGGGACGACATGGAGAAGAAACAATCTGAAACAAAACCCAGAAGGGTGAAAGAACCCGCCGAGTTCCAGCCAATCAAAGTAGTGATATCAGAATATAAATAGCTGCCACCAAGTTGCTACCTTAGTTACCAAGCTAATCCCACCGACCATTAGTTCAAAGGTTAAATGATAAACCTGACCATTGCTACAACCCGTAGCAATGTTAAGTTTTTCATTTAACGTGTGAAGTAATAGCCGGTGGTATTAGCTAAGCAACTAATGTAGCAACTTGGTAGCAGCCATTTTTGCTCTGATATCACTACTTTGGTTGGCTGAAACTTGGAGGTTTCTTTCTGAATAGGAACGGAGATATTATTTTTTTTTAGATATGCTGGAGTGAGGAATTCATTCATAAAACTTATAGGCAACGATTTTGGGGCACGTTTCTTACCATTGCTACCGTGCAATACAAGGGCTTGGTCACGCAACTATGGCAGTGTTAGTTGAATAAAAGCATTTATTTACAAACGAAATTAAGTGACCCACCCTTGACCGAACAAACGCATAAAGAAGAAAGAATAACCTAGAACAATCAGAGAAACAGTTTAAAAAAAAATATGTTTCGACCACGGGTCTCGCTGATAGAGCGAGCGAAGCAAACGCGTTCCACGCAATATTACTCAGTAAAATCTAAGTAATAAGTAGGAAAAAAAAGTAACTCTATTTTCATTTCTCTCATTTCAAGTATAACGCCAATCTGCTTTAAAATCTTTTTAAAAACTTGATTTATTAGACTGATTTTGAAAAATTTGGCACAACGACTTTTAAAATAATGCAACAAAATTTCTTTTCAAACATTTACTGATGAAGACTTTGTTAAAAATTTGGAACATTGGAACCTTTCAGCTTCAAAGCGGGGTGTAAAACAGAACTCTGCCTAATGACTCACACGGCAAGGGTTATTGTTAGTAAAGTTTTTGACTATTTTAGAAGATAGTTAGTTGCGAACAATCATAAATAGCAAATGGAAACAAACAACAGCAACAACGACAGTCGGAACACAACAACGACAGTCGGAAGAACTGTGTGTTCTAACAGCTCGTAACTCACGTCATCAAAAGACCACGAAGCCACATACGTACTCTATAGAAAAAAATTAAAAGATGGCAACGCAATTTTACCGTTTAAAAAAATGTCTAATAAAAAAAATTAACAACATTTCTGTTTGCCTATTATTTATAAATTCAATTCAGACATTCTATTTCCAAATAATATAATTTCCATTTCCAATATCTCCTTACGCCGCCCCCCCCCCCACCCCCAAAAAAAAATACCTTGGTTGTCAAAAATGTACGAACCAAAAGCCGATACGGATGGGCTGCTTTTTTATGTCTATTTTTTAATCTTAAAGTCTGATGTGGTGCGAGGTTGATCTATTATTATTATTATTTCTTAAATTTATTTATTTTTTCTTTCGTGGAACTTCATTACAAAATCCTATGAAATCTTGGAAAAAACGAGACATGACCGAATTTCCAAGGTGACGTAGCTGTCTAAAAAAATAAGAGTGTTTTCTGCAAAAAAAAAAAATTATAATAGTAACAAGAAATAAAAAAAAATTCAGATAGACAGAGTAAGTTCGTTTTTGCATTTGTGCTTATTAAACGAGAGGCATTCCATGCCTTGAATTCTTAAAGGTGAGTTAAACTTAGCGTTTAATGGTGCGGAACCTTACAACAGTACACTCATTTCGTTACGTGAGGAGCATATTCCTACGGAAAGTAACACTCGGCAAGCATTATACGAACATGGGCTCGAGTTTGGAGGGCAGATGGCCTCATGGGGACACACAACAACTTTTTTACTACACGCACAAAACTTTCGTGAAACCGGAACTTCGGCGTTCCAACATCGGATTTAAGACACACTACAACCTAGAACGATATAAGGTAAACTGCGCCCGTGCCAGTTCCAGTTTAATAAAAGTTTTGTGTGTGTAGAAAAAAGTTGTTGTGTGTCCCAATGAGCACCCGTACGTTGCGATCACGCTGCTTAAAAATGGGCGGCAAACACCACTAATAGGGGGAGAGAGGGAGAGATAATTTCGTAAAGGTAAATTGTGTAAGCTAACATTTGCCATATGCGGTTTGTAAAAACACCACGAATTGTTTTGGCTGTTTGCAACAGCACAATGTTTATTTGCCGGCATCCTTGAACGCCAATGTTGGCCGGCTTAAGCTACGATTACCAGCGACATGTTGTCGGTGCGTCTGCGGTCCTTGGCCAAGCGGTGAGCGCTACTTGCGCTAGTAACCCTTTTGTGACATTACGTAGCGATCGTAAGAGTCACTACCAAAGGTGCAACTGAAATCACGAATGCTCAACACATGGAGTTCGTAGTATTAGCCAAGCTAAAAAGTAAAGGTGGTGTTATTTCTGGGCAGTTTTTGTATTCTTTTGTCTACAGACAGCGTAGTGCTGCACAACAGGCTGCTATTAGTGACAGAACGGCACGTCTAATACCCAATGTGAAGTGAAAACATAGATACAATTTTCGTGAATCGAAAGCCCGCTATTTAAAAAAAAATTTATTTATTGAATTACTAAAGGAGAGAAGGAGCCCGTAAATATCGATTAAAGGAAGGGCAAACCAAGCAGTACTGCTACATAAAAAAAAAGTACACAGCTTGGTTTGCCTTCCTGTAATCTGTTACCGCGCTTTGTTACTCCATCGTAGCTATCGACGCGGGCGCTTTTGAGAACCAATGGTTTGCAAAAGTTTTTATACTTGCGCTAGCGAAAGTATAAAAAAAAAATAACCTGCAGTTACAGATTTTTATTTCTGTAATTTTAACTAGAGCGCCAATATACTCTATTTTTATTGGGGCCATAACGCGAGTAGAGCAGTATTCGTTTAAAATGCTCCACCACGAACCAAAGCCGTGGCGAAGTTGGCAAAGAGGCGTTGTGACGTACTCAGGGAGTAGACGATTGAATCCAAGAATAATCTCAAACCCAATTTACTCCTTACTGCATAGCTAGGGGACTATGCACTGAGAACACATATTAGGCATTAAACACAATTTGCAGCTTGGTCTAACCCTAGCAGAGTCCAGGGAGACAACCTTTCGAGTCGTCTTCCCCACACCAAGTCCCTTCTCATGGTCCAGGCCCTCGTATTTATACGCGGGCCAGAACAATAGAAGTCGCCTGAGGCATTACGTTGCGTAACCGCTCACAGGTAGGAGCCGGCTGTAACTGGTTTGAACAATAGCGTAGCCTCGTTCCCGGCTGTTGGCGTTCGGCCAACTTCCGGTGTAGACGGAAGTTGACAGGATGCTAAGCAGCTTATTAACTGCAAGGTGCACCGTGTGCGTTCACACGTCGTTCGCCCTGCTATTCGTAAATAGCGTGTTACAGCGTATTGGTTCACTTTTTCTGTAACCAGTGGTGCAAAAATGTTAACTTTCCGTCTGTTCTTGTAAAAGTTTTTTTTATAACTTTTCCTGAAGCCTTATTTTATCGGCAGCAAATGAACCGGCCCGATTTTACCGTTTTGGAATAAGAATTTTAGTAAACAGAGGGGCAAGCCCGACTTTAATCCAGAAACCCCCGACAACCGCAAGGACCGAGACAACGTTCAGAAATAGGCCAGAATAGAAACAGTGACATTTGCCGCCATATTGGCACCAGTATGGGTTTTGGAGGGCATAACTACAAGGTGCACTGCATAAAAATGGAGGGAAAAACAACGGAAGAGCGGATTTCTTAGGCTTAAAACAACGTTGTTTTCTCCAACAACAAAAAACGCGCGTTTTAGGTCTAAGAAAACACTCTTCACAGCGTCGGCTTCAGTATGACGCCCTTCTGTTTCTCTCTGCAGTGCCCCTTGCAGCTAACCCATTAAGGCTCCAGCATAGAGTTATATACAATAATACTACGTCGTGTCACTGCTCTATAGATCTCATAACCTTACGGCTGCAGTCAAATGTTTTTTGTTTTTTTTTACCATTTTTACTTTTGCAAACGAGAGATTAGCTAATGCTTGATGCATTCTATTCGGGTAAACGACATGGCTGGAAAATGTTTACAACTAGTCGTCTTAGTGTGCTTAGCACAGCTCGACAGATAATTCAGGGTTCGTGCAAGTCTTTGAAAACCTGGATATGTCCTGGAAAGTAATAATGAAATTCCATGCGTGGAAAAGTGCTTGAAAATCATGAAAAATGATATATGTGTCATCAGTAGTAGGGTGCTAAACGAAAAGTAGACGACGTCATTGAAGAACACTGAAAAAACTCAGATAAGAAAGTAGTAGTCTTACATTATTCTTCGTTTGTTTGGGTATGAAGAGTTTTGAAATTTGGGATCTGGCCTTAATTGTATTTACGTCATAATGGTTGGATACATCAGTAAGGTTTCACGTGGACTAAACAGTACTGCATCACTGCAGTGTCTGAAACCTTACGTGAAAGTTTCTTTGGGTTCCTTTGCTGTTTTGACTCCGGATCAGTTGAACCTGACCTTAAGCGTCAAACGAGTTCGTTTTCGTTTTCAATTCGTTCGTGCCACTCTGTCGTACCATGCAGTTTAAATTAGCTCGTTTTAATGTTTTGCATCTTTATCAATTACGGTTTGTTGGTTGGAAGGATATACTGTGTTATGGAGTCGCCTTACATAAGATATTCGTCAAACCTTACCTTAAACATCAACACAACTATTCGTGTTTGTGTTCTAATTCGATATACTTTCACTGACAAACGAAGCAACCTAGACACAAACCTATACGGAAACAATCCCTTTAATCTTATTGTATGAGCGGCACATCTTGAGTCCTGTGAGTATTTTATGAGCGGCTACGTCTTCCTGGAGGGGGCGGCTTTAATCGACGGCCGCCATTGTTTATGCAACCTTCTTGGATATCAACAAGGCACACTGCTACTGAAAACGTACAATCGATTACCTGTGTTCGTTCTGCGGAGAACTCAAGATAGGCCGCGGACACTATAAGTCTACGTCTTGCAGCTGGCGTTTGCCGATCGACATTGTTGCACAATGACAATGTGCAAACCAATGTAAAACAATCAATTTGGTCGTTTAGAGCTTCCTAACTCCCTGAACCGCTTGACCAATTAGAAAAGGCTGTATGGAAAGGGCACATGTGTAGAGAAATACTTGTAAAATGAGCTAAGAACCAGCTTTACAGGACGAATGGTTTGATCTGCAGAGAGCGTATAGCAGAAAGGTGTCGTGTCAACAAGAACAAGCACAACAAGCCAAAAAAGAATTTCAGCTCAGCTCCAGATCTCCGATTTGCTTCGGTGAATTTTAATGAATTTTTGGCATGCTTGTTGACCAAGTCCAACAAGGCTTACAGACCAAATTAAAACGAAAAATATTTACAGACGGCGGAGATATTAAGCGTCAAAATTTCGGATTTAACATGGGAGGTTGAGGCCAAACTTATAAATAAACGAGGAATGTAAATATTCACAATGTTGCATCGTACACTGTTTTATTAAAAAAAAAACGGATGTGCTCTCTGGCTCCTTAACGAAAGAGTGGTTTGATGCATTTTAAAATATTAAACCATGCGCAACGGCTGTTTGCTGTGACGTCACCATGAGTTAGCCAATGACGAACGAGAACAACGGCTGTTTGGCCGTCTGATTGGACTAGCCTAGTCACGTGGTATGCACGTCACAGCAAACAGCCATGGCGTGTGGTATAGTCGAGCTGAGTTTATTTCGGTACATTTTATAAAGAAAATCAGAAAAGCGACAAACACACACACCAAAAGAGCAGAGGCCACATGTGGATTAAGATCGCACAAAAATACAAAATAAACAGAAATACAATGGAGAAATGTTTCCAACATTAAGAAAAAAAAAAGGATTAAATGTGATCAATAAAAATTAACTGTAACGCACATTAATATAAAATTACATAGACAAGAAAGACATAAAATACTTGGGGTCATAAGAGGTTTCAGGGAGTAAGGAAAAATATTAAAAAATGAAGATTTTTTTTAATATAGAAAATAGCTGAAGATTAGAAATTTTAACTAATTTTTAAATAAGCTCGATGTAAGCAACTACCGCGACAATTTTTCTTCGTCAGTTTGCTGTTGTTTGAACTAAAACTTAGATTAGGGTAATGAACCAATTTTTCACTAAAATTTGTGTAGAGGCATAGTTTGCCTTTTATAAATTTTTAAATGACAAACAACAAAAATAACAAACTACGGGTCCTATCAGTTCTTAGGAGTTGGTACTGAACTTAAACAAGAGTAAGATCTCTTGAAAAAATAGGAAAGTTCAAGTCAGAAAACGTGAAAAAAGAAGTAAAATAAGGAATCTTTCGAAAAAAGTAGGAAATAGGAATGTTTCCAAAAAGTTGGAAAATAAGGAATGTTTAAAAAAGTAGGAAAATAAGAAGCTTTTCCAAAAATATAGAAAATAAAGAAAGTTTCCAAAAAAAGCAGGGAAATAATTTATGTTCCCAAAAAGTAGGAAAAAAAAAGAATGTTTCCAAATTCGTACGAAATAAGGAATGTTTCCAAAAATTAGGAAGTAAGATGTCAATAAAGTAGGAAAATAAAAGCTTATTCAAAAAGTAGGAAAATAAGGATTTTTCCAAAAAATAGGAGAATAAGGAAAGTTTCTAAAAAAGTAAGAAAGTACGGAATGTTTCCAAATAGTAGGAAAATAAGGAAGGTTCAAAAAAAGTAAGAAAACTAGGAATGTTTCTAACTGTTTGGAAAATAAGGAATGTTACCAAAAAGTAGGAAATAGGGAATGTTTCCAGAACAGTAGAAATGGAAGTTTCAAAAATTAGGAAAGTAAGGAATATTATCAAAAAAGCAAGAAATAAGGATTGTTTTCACGAAAGTAGAAAACTAAGGAATGTTTCTAAAAAGTAGGAAAATAAAGAATGTTTCCCAAAAGTGGGAAAATAAGAAATGTTTCAGAAAAGTAGGAAAATAAGGAATGTTTCCAAAAAGTAGTAAAATAAAGGATGTTTTCAAAAATTACGAAAATAAGGAATGTTTCCGAAAAGTAGGACGTAAGGAATGTTTAAAAAAATATGAAAATAGGAATGTTTCAGAAAAGTAGTAAAATAAGAATGTTTCTGAAAAGTAGGAAAATAAGGAATGTTTCCAAAAGTAGGAAAATATGGAATGTTTCAGAAAAGTAAGAAATTAAAGGATTTAAAAAAAAAAGTAGGATAATACGGAATGTTTCCATGAAAGTAGGGGAAGTAAGGAAAAATTAAAACTCTACGACCCTTTAAGACAGGAGCAAACTAATGAAAACAAGGATAGCAAAATTAAACTTCGCTTTAAGAATCAGGGAAAACAAGTGTTTTTAGTCATGAACGCAAGAAATTCAGAAATCTGGATAAAGTTAACCGGTGATGTTGAACAGAGAGCAGGATTTCGATCAAGTAACCACTTGAAAAAATGTTTCTTATACGCAGTGATGCATTAATACGCTTTATTTCTGTGGCCAAGGAATCTTCCGTTTCAGACGCTTTAATAGAACTAATTGTTGGCGGTCGAACAAACGTACGGGCGGTGATGACCCTTATAACGTCATGTGGGCAAGACCAAGCAGAACCTTAAAAAAATTAGGGTAATGAACCAATTGCCCTAATGTTATGAAGTTCGCAGCTGGTCCTGATTTTTAAAGGGCAATTACATCCATTTTGACATGCATATTTGACTTTTGGATCACTTACACAATAACTAATCCCAAGAATTGCGGTAAGAATACGTTACGTACGTCCGATACAACAATTTAATTATT
>JAHWFP010125708.1:0-11967 GCA_023313725.1 Lithobius niger | reverse complement strand
ACATTCAGACAAGCTTTGAGAGTAAGGGTCTAAGAGTCAAAACCTAGTAAGAACGTAGACATTCAGACAAGCTTTGAGAGTAAGGGTCTAGGTTAAAATTTTGTCAGTTAGAGGCTGGTAAGCATTAGACCCTTGCTACCCGGTGGTTAGGCTAATCACTTATAGTATGATACTTTTGTTGTAAATATAGTTCCAAGACGTGTGTCTGAAGCAGGCTTTTTTTTGTTGTTCTGTTAATATCTTTAAAGAGCTCACTATTTTCTGTTCTATTTTTATAAGAACACTATTTTCTTGTGAAGTTTGGCATTTGACTTTTGATGCTTCACAATTTTTGATTGTCTTTATACGGATTTCGTACATTTAAGGTAATTGATGACAACCAATGATGCTCTCTGCTGCGTATACGCTGTCATGTTATCAAACAGAAAATAAAAAATCCCATGGCGTGTATAATGGTTGGATACAACAGTATATGGTTTCACGTGGACTAAATGATCGGAGGTTTCCCGGATCGAATCCCTGGGTTGGCACCTCCCTTTACCAGATTTCTTCTTCCCTAAAAAAATCTGGTTCTGTTCAAAATTGAGCCGGTTCAGCCATACAAGAATTAATTGCTTCGGCTGACATAAGGCTCGTCAAAATTAATAAAAAAAAAAAAATAGACAGCAACACTGCAGTATCGGAAATATTACAAGCGAGTTATTTGTGTTCCTTTGCTGTTTTGGCTCGGATCAGTTAAACCTTATACCTTAAGCATCAAACGAGTTCGTTTTTGTTTTCTAATTCGTGGTACGTTGACGAACCATGCAGTTTAGATTAGCTTGTTTTAATGTTTTGTATCTTTATCAATTACGGTTTGCTGGGAAGATACACTGCGGTTTGGTGTCGCCTTATTGTAATCTACACACAAACTAATGTGGAACCAAACCCTTTAATCTCCAGTCTACGTTTCCAGCTGGCGTTTGCTGACTTGCATTGTTGCATAATAACAATGTTTAAAACAATGTTAAACAATCAGTCTGGTCGTGTAGAGCTCCCTAACCCCTGAACCACTTAGAAAAACCGTATGGAAAGGGGATATGTACGGAGCAACTGTAGAAACGTGTCGTGCCAACAACAAGAACAAGCCGAAAATGAATTTCATGGTCTCAACTCAGGTCCAAATCTCTGATCTCCAAATCTCTGGTCTCTGATCTCCAAATCTCAAATCTCTGATTTGCTTCAGCGGAGTTTAATGAATTTTATCATGCTTCTTGATCAAGTTCAACAAAGCTTACATACCATATTTAATGGAAACATATTCACAGAAATATTAAGCGTCAAAATTTCGGTTTTGAGGTAAAACCTTACAGTTAACGTGGTTAACAGAAAACTGCATCTGGTGAAGTGCTGTTGTGCTTTAAGGATATTTTTCATTCGTAAGCACAACAGCACTTAAATAGATGCAATTTTCTCATTTCTACAATTTTGATTTTTTAAATTAAAAATCAACAAATTTTATCTGTGTTCATTTTAACAAGTAAAGTGAAACTTCAATCATATAAACCCTATTTTTACGGCATACTTGGCACTTTTGTTTGTAAAAATGTAAAGTGTGGCATAAAAAAGGGATTTTGTTTTAATAATTTTATCTGGTGTAATGGAAGCAATTACCTTTAAATTTAATGTACAGTTCATTTAATGAAGTATCTGGTGGCAAAATGAGTAATAACTATTTGACCTGAAGGTAAAAAGGTGAATTTACACGTGTTTGTTACAATATTAGGCTTTGTTTTTTTAACTCTTAAATAAAAAATAAAAAAGAATCAAAATCCGTTGCATATGAGGAATTTCATACACACGAAGAAAATATGCGATTTGCCAAGTGTCCATGATAATATTACCGCATGTTGTATCTCGTTCTAGGTCGCAACCATATGCAGCCGAATGTGAAACGACTGGTCGTAACTCTTTCTAGGACAACCAACGTTAAAAAATAAACTGCACACGTTTTAACCCAAACGATAGGTGCGAAAACACACCGTTCGAACTATGATTATTCCAGGCATGTGGCACCTCCACGTGCAACAGTGTTCCACGAGCGTTAAGGCCAAACCAGGTTGGATGCGGGATGGTGTACGCAAGACGTCAAAACGCAACACAAATATAAGATTGCTGCATTTTTGCCCCTAAGAAGCCGTTGTTAAGAGTGTTAACTGGTACACATATATTTCAATTATTTTGCCTAAAAAGAACAAACATTTGATAAAAAAAAAAGCCAAAATATAATATCCCGAAAATGCAGGAATTATTTAAAGGGCAATTACATCCATTTTGACATGCATGTTTTACTTTTGGATCACTTAAACAATAACTAAACACAAGAACTGCGGTAGGAATAAGTTACGTACAGTACGTCCGATACAATAATTTAATTACTCCATCACCAAAACACAATACGGAGACTTGTTTAAGTGATCCAAAAGTAAAACATGCATGTCAAAATGCCCTTTAAACTACAGTAAGGTTAACATACTTTGCTAACAACAGCGTCAAGTGGCAAGAAATGGTACTAAAATTGGTAAATCTGAAATTCTGTCTATTAGCACGGCCGGCAATCATTGCTTATTACGAGTTCGTAAATGCACGACAATTTTCAGAAAATAAATAAAGATGCAAACTATAGTTACGTTGCCTTTTGGACTTATATGTCAGTGTTTGAGCGGAGAATCGAACCCACGACCTTTGAAATCAAAGGCCGAGGTCCTACTGCTGAGCCATACTAACACGGCCAAAAGGAAACGTCCATAGCTAGCACGTCTTATGCTACCTATGGACATTCCCTTTTGGTCTTGTCAGTATGGCTCAGTGGCAGGACCGTTTAGGCAGTCTGATTCCCGCTAACAATGCTACAAGCTAGATACCTTCATCCCAGGACTGGAGTACTGGGATTTACATCCCAGGCCTGGAGTACTGAGATCGACAAAGGGCCAGCACGCGCACAACAAAGAACGAATCGTGCAGACGTTCTTTTGCTCAGAAAGCTTGACCATGCGACTGTGCCCTCAACAATGTTTGCACAAAAAACGAATCCTGATGTCGATTTTCCCCTCAGGCGAAGAAAGACGATGTTGCATTAACAATGACAGTGAGCTAGTCCGCCAAGTTCAATAATTGTCACACTTCATTGTAACTTCATTGTAAGAAAGTCATTGTTTAACTCCTGCATTATTGTTGCATGGCCACTAGCTTTGGTACTTTATCTGAAACCAGAGTTAGTGTATTTCACGATGATGAAGATAAATACCTATGCGGTGCAACAGCTTAAAATTGTTGGAAATGGGCAGTTTTTGTGCCCTGACAAGCAATAGTTGTATTTCAATCAAGTGCACAAACTGTATCAATGTGATAAAAGTGCGTGAAGATCGTTGATTTCAGCTAACTACTGACTATTGGGTATTGACCTCCCATTCTTCGATTTTTCAAATGTAACTCGCACCAGAGGACATTCTCTGAAACTTACAATACAGGCGCCTCACTTGGACTGTCGTCGAAACTTTTTTTCCGTTAGGGTGATTTGTGCCTGGAATTCCCCACCCGAAGAGGTGGTCACGTGTTGTTCTGTAGAGGCATTCCGGAAACGTTTAACCCGCATAAATCTCCAGAAATTCA
This sequence comes from Lithobius niger, assembly GCA_023313725.1. Classification (NCBI taxonomy): domain Eukaryota; kingdom Metazoa; phylum Arthropoda; class Chilopoda; order Lithobiomorpha; family Lithobiidae; genus Lithobius; species Lithobius niger. The sequence goes on along the minus strand of JAHWFP010125708.1, from coordinate 8,316 downwards.
TGCAACGTTCCTACCCCTAAACTTGACATGAGACTCTCTATCCCACATGTCTTTTTAGTCATTGACATACCCTCCAATCGGGGTGCACTCGCTTTTAAATCATTTGAAATTTACTTTCTTATATCTTTTTTTTTGATTTGGCAAACTGTCAGTGATCCCCCGATCCTTGTTTGGCCATTTGCAATTGCAAAAAATGTTTTATTTATTATTTATTTATTTACTGACTACTGATTAATTCCGCTCATATAAAATAAATTATGTGACAGATGCGAATGAAATTTGGTATTCAGCACTCTTGTAACTCCAATACGTGCCTTTTAAGGTTTGACGTTTGGGGAGGCATTAACTAAAAAGATTGCAATCATTTGTAATGCTATTTTTTTGTAAGTTGGGAAAACGCCACCGATGATCAAAATAAGCATTACTCCTTTATTCTTTATTTATACTTAAGCTGAGCAGAACGAGCAACAATTCAAACGGACTACCAGAAATAATTGGCAACACAACATTGTTGATAAAATGCACACACTTCTTGCTTGTAGTAGGGCGCATGGCTTCGGGCCACTAAGCTCTAATAAATCCGCAGTCCGCGCTACTTATTGTTGATGGTTGAATGGAAACCAGCAAATGCTTTAATTTATATGATTGAAGTCCTCATTCCAGCAAAACTAAAAAAAAATTAATATCTCCCCGTTCATATTCAATATTTTCGACCAGACGTGGCCAGATAGTAGATAACTGGGCAGTGGCAAAAATAAGATGCAAAAAAAAAAAACTACAAAAGAAGTGATATATAAAATAAAACCCACAAGGGTGAAAGAACCCGCCAAAATTCAGCCAATCAAAGTAGTGTATCAGAGCCAAAAAGGTTGCCACCAAGTTACTACATTAGTTACCAACCTAATCCCACCGACTACTACCTCACACGTTAAATCAAAAACTTGACCATTGCTACTGTCGGTAGCAATGGTCAAGTTTTTGATTTAACCTTTGACCTAATACTCGGTGGGATTAGCTTGGCAACTAATGTAGTAACTTGGTGGCAGCCTTTTTGGCTCTGATATCACTACTTTGATTAGCTGAAACTTGGCGGGTTCTTTCACCCTTCTGGGTTTTGTTTTAGATTAACTAAACAAACAAGATGCACTACACTGCATTAGTAATTCGACGTGTTGTATGGCAGAATAAAGAAAAATGTGTAATTGATGTATGCAGTTGTAACGGCAGACATACCAAAGGACACTACTAAAAAATCTGAATGCGTGGTGTACTGAAGAATATCTACTATATTGCACATTATATTAATAAAAAATTGTCTCGTAACTTTTGCTACTATACGATGCGGCAAATGAGCCAGAATCTTGTGTGCGACGATGCAATCACTGACCAGATAAGTTTTCATCGGACGCTGATATTGGTTTTCTTACAAAAAAAACAAACGAACAAACTGAAAGCTTCGTTGTTTTACAGTTACCCGTTCCCTTTCTTCTTGTTCATCCAACTTTTACATTTTTAAAATCTTCGAACATCATATTTTCAGTAAATTCAGCAGGTAATTTGGAGGGCGGGGAGTAGGAGAAGTCATATTGCGCTGAGGGTACGTGTGGTTGACTACTTTAAATTTATTTACACCTTTTAGGTGTATTAACAAGAGTTAAAATATTCACACGAAAATTGTGACAAATTCGACATTGAATATAACACTGCAATTTCATGCGTCCAATTTTTGTTAGGTTACTCAATACAAAGTACTTGTTTTACTATAGCATTTTATAATTATCTTTATTATTATTTGTAATTTTAAATCTGTTGGTAAAACTAATATCGAACCAATAAAACTTGCACGAGTCTTCCTGTTACGGATTTTTAAAAAAATCGGAGAATTCAAGGCCAGGAGGAATATTCCGCCCTTCCCTCCCTGGCCAGTCCGCCACTGTAAAAATAAGACATCATTCGCTTTGTTTACTCTTTCAATAAGAAACAACACCACAAATAAGCGTAATAAAATACTGTAATACATCGCACCCGGAAAGCAGCGAAGCTATGCGCGCCTCACATTCAATGTACCGTCCAGATTCCACCGTAAAAATTCCGTGTACTATCCAGATTACCGCTAAAGGTAAGTGACGACTCACTTTGTATTGTACTTCGCGATAAGAGACGAGCCATCTCGATGTCCGTGCTTAGTTTCTAACCGACTGCAATTTGAAGAGCTGACTTGCCGAATTGCGCAGTTACACGCCACAATTTTTCTTATGAGCGCAAACCTTTACGATGACATTTCGCTAACGTCATTCACAGATCGTATACTATCGGGCGACGGTTTTTCGCTTAAGGACCTGTTTAGAGGTTATCATACTTCAAATGTCGTATGTATATTCTGTTGAGCATAATACCTTTTGTACTTGCGCACTGCAAGTGTCCCACCAACATACTTGAATTTTGCCGGATCAGAATTGAACAAATGTCCCTGGCTTTTGAGGAGATGTCGCTGACGTAAAATGGGTACTCCCGTTTGGCCACAACCGCATTAATTCGACGTGTGACATGTCGAATTAAAAATGGCTAAGCCGCTTAGAATAAGATCATCAGAGCTCGATCTCGTATTCCTATGGAACTCAACTGTGAAGTCACACAAATAAAAAACGGATTAGAGTACGGAAACGAACGACAGGGAACGAACTATAATTTGAACATTCAAGAGGAAAAAAACAATACAAAACAAATCCCCCAAACCCCTGACAAAAATCAAGCACACCCACGCATGGCACATTTCATTCATAAATTGCTTTCATTTACTGATATTACCAAGGACTAAACGCGATCATTCGTTCTCTTTAACAAGAAAAACCTTCCTGTTTCGCTTATTGCAAATGCACACACAAAATACTCAATACACAGCCACTCACACGAAAAGGAATTAAAACATTACCCAACAAACACGGATGAAACAAATCCCAAATAACAAAACGCATGTGTACACAAATTAAAATCACCCACACACAAAGGCATTGCCAAATTCAAACACAAAATTGCGTTCACTTTCTGATATTAACAAGGAGTAATCATTGTTTTTCCTGGAATTGCAGTTCGTATCGTTCGAGTGAACTCTAAACCGCAGGGACGTGCACACATTGGGGGAAGGGGGGGGGGTGCTCGAGCCCCTGCCCTCATGGCAAAGTGCCACTTTTTTTCTGAAAAAAGTGCCCTTTTTATGGGAGCGGTGGTGTAAAAGAGCCTAAAAAAAGGAAAAAAAGACAAAAACTGCTAGGAAAGAGGTGCAGAAATGGTTAAAATCCCACAAAAAGGGGGTAAAAGGAGGTTAAAAAAAAAAGGTCCCCAGAAAAAAGTATGTTTGCCCCTGACCTCTCGGGGCCTGTGCAGGTCCTGGTAAACCTTTTTTTATTTGTTTGCCTTCACAGCTGTGAGTTCCATAGGGATACCAACTCTAATGCTTTATTTCTAAACGGCGAAGCATGTTTAGTTCAGTTAATTTTATTGTACTAGATTGTATAAAATGCTGTATGCAACGTATTTTAATTGTTTTTTTTTATGTATTTAAGAACATGTCCCCTCCTCGCGCCCGCATTGAAATGCCCTCTCCCACTCTACCTGCAGCCAAAAAGGAGCCAGGGATGAGTGGTCGATCAATCTGACAAGTCGTCGGGAAAATGTCCCGGGAAATGTGACCGGCCCCGTGCTTCCTCTAGTTATCAATAAACAGTAAACAACCACTAAAGTGGTAGCCTCGCGAAAGTCTGTTCACCAAAAAAGACATTCATTTCCACGAGGCCTCCACTTACATTAATTTGGACCTGCCAATATTGCAAGTTCGCAACATGGCTGTAAGTAAATCTGAAGCATATTCAGTAAAGCATGCCGTATATGACAATGCATTTGACACAAGAGTGCGCGCAGCGTACAAATACTGCACTAATTAGGCTCCTGTAAGAAATAAAGAAAATACGCATGAGCTGCCAGAGGAGCTCCCTATATTATAGGTTTATGCTCCAGCGTCGAAAATGTTATTTAAACGTTCTCAGCGGTGACCTATAATCGCGACCACAAATTAACGTAATTAGACTTTCTTACCTTATTTGCCCTGCATTTATTTGGTTCTGGTAATTTCTATTTTATTTTTAGCCAACTTCTAATGCTATGTGTAAAATGGAATAAGATGCATTTTTTAAACCGAATTTATTCTGCTGATCGATGTTGTTACCTGGAAAAAGTCTACGAATACATACATGGTCATTATCGGAGTCAGTATCTACTGTAACATTTTGCAACGCTATCGTATTTTCCTATTTTCTCAATAGGTGGCCTCAATGTTCCTTTCCCGGTTGTGTGTACCAGCTCAATCATGCGTGTACGAAACGTGCTGCGCTGTCTCCAGGCGGTGTTGCTATTTTTAGAACGAGCGTTTCCGCAGCGTTGGCTGGTCTACCAAGTAAATTTTTACGATCAAATATGGCGCACATCCGCGCTTTTTATCGAAGGCACGGTCGGATTTTCAGGGGGATAAAAAGGGCAATTGCCCTCCCTGTCCCCCCTTCAGCCAAAGGGCTGCTCTTTGTTCAAAAAATATGATAAATGAAAGATTATTTTATTAGAAGCAGCGTGATCAGAAAACAATCGTACATTTTTACAAACATGTCATAATGCGTATTCCTCGAAAATTTGAAATGAGTACACTTCAGAAGCCAGAAATGGCAGTGATGTACCGTAAAGTACTTAATCTCACCAGTCTCCGCCTCGGACCTTGCTGGTGGGAGCTAACAGTGCTCCCCCACACCTCCTAGCTGCCTTTATTTAGCCCTCTCCAAGCATTTTTTTGCCACTGTAGGGACCCACCGAAAGTACCCTGGTAGGCCTACCAAGATCTAAATCCGGCTGAACGTCCGTATGTCCGGGCAGTTTCTTTGAACCCGCTTATTTTAGGCAACTTTTTAGGCAAGATCTTACAATTTTATTTGCTACCGTACTAGCATGAATCCTTTCCATTTTTACACCATACGAGTACAGAAACCCAGAACGCAAGTAACATTTCTGATAAGCCGTCATAATTTAGAATGAGGTAGACAGACAGCACCCTCTCTGACCCGGTTTTATTAAAATTAAATGCGCTAAGGCAAACCAGACTGGCTGCTCGCGGCTGCATCACGATGCGGAATGGTGCAAGATGACGTCAAAACCGATTGATAACCGCAACACTAACCATGTGATTGCAGCAATTTTGACCTCGTAGGCACGTAGAAACGCTTCGCTTCGTGCAAAATTTTCTTCTGTCTGGAGAGGGCTTTGGATCTGAATCCGATAAAAAGGCGACACAAACGCAACGACACGCCTATAAAGGTGACACTGGGGCGAAACCTTGACGGACGCCTGGTGGCAAATCAGAAAAGTAATAAAACGTAACGGTAACCTCACAATGACATTAACACACAAAATAAAATCACCTCGCTTTTACCGGGGACATACTCCAATAAAGTTCCCCGGAAGCTTTCTTCAGTTGTCGTAAGTGAACAATACTTGCCAGGGGATAAAGAGTACAAATGGAACGATTTCGTAAAGAAAAGAGGAAAACACGCAATATCCTGCGTATTGCACACTACAAGTCCCTCTGGGCTCATACTACTGACATGCATATATAGACTTGTGCTACTGATTATAGTGTCGTCCGATCACAATCGTTCTAAACAATGGTTATAGCTTAATTTTATTGTTGTCGTTGTTGTTTTATTTCGGAGCACTACAACCCCACTACTACCGATTACAACATAAGTTGTTGTTGTTGTTGTTGTTTTCAGGGAGCACGAAGCCAAATTGGGTTATCTGCCCCACGACGACATAAGATATAACCCAACAATGACACTACAAACGTGGTCCTCCTTCTCTTCAAAAATGGGAGGCCGAGACGTTGCTTCTGACAGTAACCAGGTAGCCAGTTTTATAATGCTCTTACCAGCTAAACACTTTATACTAGAGGAGTGAATAGTCGTATGCCTACAACACATTTTAATTATAATCGGACTGCATTAGTAAACTAACATTCAGAAAATTTTGAATTTTTAGAATAACATTGTAGTGTTATAAAAAAAAATTTAAGTAATAAAATTAAGCCATCTTTAAAACTCACATTACTGAGTTCCGAAGATCACAGCTACTCGGCCGAGCGAGAGACAGAAAATGGCTTTGCATGTTCATGTAGAGCTCGGGGCTACTAGCCTTATATATCGGGCTGCCTTACTGCCGCTACTTAAAATCGGCTTAGCCGATTTTCATGTGAAGTTCATGCACGCGCCAACACTGTCTGGTCGCTGAAAGTGACCTGTTTTGTTTTTGTGGAAAACGTACGTCAAAAATTTGGCGGCTTCGACGTTTACCTAACAAGTATGTGTGAAAACTTATCACTAGTAGTGCGAATTTACGAGCAGTAGTTGTTAAACGATGTGAGGCTAGAGAGGAAGCTCTGTTTCTTAAAGTGGCACTATCACCGATTGAAAATCAAACGAAAATACCATGGCGCCATCTAGCAGCGGTGATATTGTTGACGTTTACAGCTTGCTCCCAGGTGCACGAGGACGTACCAAATTTTTACGCAAAAATTGAGGAGGTCGTGGCTTGTTTGTTTCGTTAAAAGAAATGCCGTTGTGCATTCCTTCGCTTGGTGCAAGCAATCACTAGATAGTATTAGGTAGCGCTAGGATGTTCCCAAATTCTACCTACTTTCAGTGGCTGATAGTGCCACTTTAAGCCAAGGCCGACTAGGAAATGAGTATGGTAATACGTGTTGGAAACAATAACACCATTAGAGAAACATTTTGTGATCCCCAGTGTCGTCGTTTTCCGACCTTGTTTTATTTTTACTTTCGTTAATATTATATATTATTATTGTTTTAGAGTTGTTACTGTTTTTATCTTTGCTTTCGTTGCGTGGACGAAAATCGGTACGGCGTTAAACAACAATGACATATTTTTGTTTATGTCGGGGATGGGTAGGCGTTACTGGCACAACCCATCATGTTAAAAGCGTCATGTTGCGACTGCAAGCTCCTTTCACACATTTAACGCTTTTAACAATTCATTCATTTAACATTCATACCTACCAAACTCACTGCATACAAAACCATGGTTAGGCCTATGCTAGAACACGCTGCTGCTGTTTGGGATCCCTACCAGCATTCTTATATTGACAGGTAAGAGGCCGTGCAAAAGCGAGCCGTTAGGTTCATTGAGAACGATTTTAGTTCCTTTTCCAGTGTTAGTGCAATGGCGGAAAACCTTAGCCAACATGATCTTTCTGAGCGTAGAACTAACATTAGGCTTACTCTTCTTCACAAAATTATACATGGGAATACCATCATTAATGCTGAAGATCGGTTGGCTAGGCCATACTTGTATGGCAAAAATGATCTTGATTTTAAACTTCGGGTTTGGCAGCCAACAACTGACTTCGTCAAATAGGCCTACTCCTTCTTCCCAAGAACTGTCACATAGTGGAATAGCCTGCCGAAGGGTGTGTGAAAAACTCAAAACTTTTTATGTGTTTTAATTTGTTTTTTATAGCTTGAGGTGTACTTCTGTACATTATTTTTAATTTAATTTAATTTAATCTGTTCTAGTTTTGCACGTGACGATTAATTTACGAAATGTATTTACTGTTATGTTTTTTCCCCCATTTGCTATCAACCACATTCGTCAATCGCTGAAACGGTCGTCATTACAAATCTTTGTTTCAGAACTACTTCTCGTTCGCGGTGGCGAATCCATTATCTGGTTGCTGCGGGTTGCCGGATGTTATTGTAAGCAGGTTGCTGTTGGTTGATCGACTAGTTCGCTCTGGTAGCGGCACGCCATATAGCGAGGCACTCTGTACCGTTCGAACAGGAGTTGTTCGTGACGACGTTCGGCCTACTCTGATGTTGTCTGTAGAGCGTTCCTAATATTCACGTTTTTGAAGTTGTAAAGATGCGACACGTATGTACTACCTTCGGAGTCGAAATCGTGGGCGTAGCCTACTGGATTAAGAATGTCCAAGTGAATTATTTTAATGACAACCGTTCCTTGCTGCTTCTCGTGTTAAGCCTATCACCGTTGGAAAATACGCAGTACGTAACAATGTGTAGATAATAAAAACACGAATAAAGCTCTCTGAATGTTTTTACAGTAAGTTACGGGAAAAGAAAAAGTGCATTAAAAAACAATTTAAGGCAGTATAATAAACTGAAGAAAGTGTTATCTTACAAAATATGCATAAAAATTGAAAATGTTAGGGGCATAAGCAAAATTTCGCACGCGTGTCAGCCGACCGAG